>NMUG010002475.1:0-15956 GCA_002855965.1 Monotropa hypopitys | reverse complement strand
AAAAGACCTCCACAATCTTGTCTAGCATGTCACTAAAAATTCCCATGACACAACGTTGGAAGGTACCCGACGCATTACATAGTCCGAATGGCATCCGCCGGTAGGCAAACGTACCAAAAGTACAAGTAAAGGTAGTCTTTTCTTGGTCTTCCAACACTATTTCAATTTGGTTGTAACCGGAATACCCATCTAAGAAATAATAGAATGGGTGACCGGCCACTCTTTCCAAGACTTGGTCAAGAAAGGGGAGTGGAAAATGATCCTTTCGGATGCAAGTGTTCAATTTTCGGTAGTCAATGCATACTCTCCACCCAGTTATGGTACGAGTGGGTATAAGCTCATTTTTTATTCTTAACTACCGTGATTCTGGATTATTTTGGAACCACTTGCATCGGGCTTATCCATTGGCTATCGGCTATGGGATAGATAATCCCAACATCCAATAGCTTCAAGACTTCTACTCGCACAACTTCTTTGATATTAGGATTCAAACGTATTTGAGGTTGGCGAGATGGTTTCACATCATCTTCAAGAAAAATACGATGGGTACACACCGACGAGTCTACACCTTTAATGTTGGCTATCGTCCACCCAATCGCTTCTTTGTATTTTCTTAAAACCTCCATTAACATGGCCTCTTGCTCCACTTGGAGACTTGACAATATGATAATGGGAAATGTCTCCCCCGTGCCAAGATATGCATATTTAAGAGAGGCTGACAATGGTTTTAACTCAAGGATTGGGGGTTGGACACTAGAAGGAATAGATGGTTTTCCCAAAGGGGAGAGCTTTTCATATCCAAGTGTCCACCCCAACATATCAATCTTGGCCGCCACTTCAAGCCAATACACATACTCAAGCTCCTCAGGCGTAGACTCATGTGTCTCTACCCCGGCATTCACCAAAACAGACTCTAGGGGGTCCTTAGTCAATCCACTGCAAGCATACCCCATAGTTTCGATGCTATCAATCTCATAGACATCATCATCGTCACTCGGTTGCTTACCAATTTTGAAAACATTTAGATCAACTGTCATGTTCCCAAATGTTATTTGCATGACACCCATTCGGCAATTGATTCCGGCATTTGCCGTACCAAAAACGTGCATCCAAGAATGACAGGAATTTGAGTGGCCGAATTTGCAACTGGTTGGGTATCAAGGACTACAAAATCGACAGGGTAATAAAATTTGTCCACTTGGACAATAACATCTTCAATCACCCACTAGTTCTTTTTTCACTCCGATCAGCAAATTGGAGCGTCATCAAAGTGCTTTTCAAGTCTCCAAGACCCGAAGCTACATAAACATGATATGGCAATAAATTCACACTTGCTCCCAAGTCAAGTAGAGCATGCTCTAACTTGACATTCCCCACCGCGATGGCTATGGTTGGACAACTGAAGTCTTTATATTTGGGAGATGTGCTAGCTTGGATAATGGAACTAACTAGCTCCGTTAAAAAAGCCTTTTTCTACACATGTAATTTTATTTTGACCGTGCAAAGGTCCTTTAAAAACTTAGCATAGGTCGGCACTTGCTTTGTGGAATCCAACAATGGAATATTAACCTTTACTTGCCTAAATATTTCCAAAATTTCATTTTGATGATTGTTCTTGGCAAGTGGTCTTAATCATTGTGGATAGGGCACATGGCAAGAATAGGTGCCGACCTTTGATGACTCACTCTCCTCTTTCTTTTTCTCTCTTTCTCTCTCATTTTTTTTTGTCCTTACCAACTACTTTATCATCATCCCCCAACTCATATGTGTTCTTTCCCTTATCCTTTTTTGTATTTTTGGAGTGTTCAACAATAGGATTAGGGATAAGTACACCATTGTCAATGACCTTACCACTACGAAGAGTCGTAATTGAGTTGACATCTTCCGAGTGGTTATCTTCTTGCCCACCCTCAACTATATTAATCCCTTTCGGGTTAGGTTGAGATTGAGATGGGAAACGTCCCTTCTCATGTTGAGGATTGGTAGAAGGTGGGAAAACTATCGGCATCATTGGTTGCATCTTTTGCATTATTTGTATCAATTGATTCATTTGCATTGCAGAATCTTTAAGTAGTTGCGCCCAATGTTCCGCTTGTTCCCCAAAAGTACTAGAGTTGGTCGAAGTGGAATTCTTCTTGTTAGGATGTTGATAAAGTTGTGGTTGCTGTGAAGGTCCACCTTGACTTTGTTGTTGACCTTGGTTACTATACCCCTTTTGGTTGTATGATTGATTTTGATTTTGATAGGGTTGGTAACCTTGGCCTTGAAATTGTTGATTGTGGTGGAACCCTTGTTTGTTGTTTTGCATATTAGAACCATGCCCTACATAATTATTCCCCTCCAACTTAAGTTAGGATGATTCCTATTATTTGGATGATAAGTATTGAAAGGAGGATAATTATTGTAGATTTTGATTGAGGAGGAGACGGTGGTTGCTATATTACCGCATTCACATTTGTTTGTTCATGAAACATTTCTTTGTAAATTGGAATAGGGGGACAATCATCCATCTTATGTCCCACTGTATCACACAAATTACAACTCTTCTCGGTAATAGCAGCAACTTGCACCTCATTCACTTTTTGTTTTTCCATGCGTTTTAGTTTCATGGTCAACTGGGCTAATTTCGCATGCAACTCACTCCTCCGTTTCTCCTCGAAAGAACTTGGCTCCGGGAACGCCAGTTGATGAACTTATTCCTTTTGACCAATCATTTGGATCAAAAATATCCCAATATTAGGAATTTTCAGAAATTTGTTCAATGAAGTCCAAAGCCTAGTCATGATTTTTATATAAAAAGTCCCATTACACATCATTTGTATGAATTGACGTGATTTGAGAGAAACTCCTTGATAAAAAAATCTGAACATGGTGGTACGTAGTGAATCATGATGAGGAATTGATCAACAACTTCTTATAACGTTCCCAAGCTTGACTAAAAGTTTCTCCCGGTTTCTCCAAAAATGATTGGATTTGTCTTTTGAGAGCAATTGTTTTATGTTCCTGGAAGAACTTTTTACAAGAAGTATCTTGCAAGTGTTCCCAAGAAAAGATGGAGTGAGGTCGCAACAAATTAAGCCACTATTTTGCTTTATCTTTCAATGAAAATGGAAACAGTTTCAAGAATACCACATCCTCTTCGGAATACAGGCCTAACATAGTCCTCACTATATCCACAAATTCTCTACTATGTGTGTATAGAAATTCATGTTCCATACCATGAAATTGAGGAATTGGTGGTAACAAGTTGGGTCTCACTGTGAATAAATTTGCATTCGGAGGTAACACTATACATGATTGAGACACCGCTCGTACAGGATTCATACGTTCATGTAGATTGTACCTCTGATTGTCATCATCATAATTATGGTGACCGTGGACATCCTCATTCCATTGACCATGTCTAAAATATTAGGCATATGATTTCTTCTATTTCCGTTTCTATTATGATTATCCCTATAGTTAGGATTGTTGTAGTCGTTTGGAGGAACCCTATTCCTAGGATTAACTCGATGGTTGACAGGTTCATCTTCAAAATTGTTCAAGTTATAAACATCATTCATATCATCCTCATCATTCCCTACCCGTTCATGGTTATCAAAATTATCCGGTGGATAGTCATTGATAGGAGTGTGAGGTGAATGAACACTGTGCCCATCATAGTGATCCATATTATTCCTCTCCACATTTCTTCCCTGTTGGTCATTCAATCGTTGAAGTCTTTGATTATCAACCCGACCCCACATGATTGAGAATCAATGTTGAAGGAAATGGACTACAATAATTCCAACTCCTACAAGAAATTTGCAAGAGTTCGAGAATAATACTTGGTTAAGCTTTTCCTCCTTGCGTTGATCGTTGGATTGCCAAGAACTCTTTTTGGTATTTTAAATTATAAAAGAAAATAAATACTAGGTTTCACAAAATGCACCTTAGTCCCCGGCAACGGTACCAAAAATACTTGTCGCAAACAACGTTTATTCCCAAGTGTAGGAACTAGGTTGTCGCAAATAGCATACTAAATTGGTAAGACTAGGTCGAATCCACAGGGACTATAGGATTATGTGAAACTTTTATTAAATATTGAAGTGAAATTCATGGAAGTTTGAAATCAATTTTTGATATTAAAATGATTATTTGAAGAATACTAAGAAACAAAAGATTAATACTAATAATTGATTTAAATTACATGCAAACAGTTTGAAATTAAAAACGAAATAAATTGAATTAATACTTTAAAAGAAGGGGAAATCAACCATCGGACTCATACCAGAATCTACTTCATACTCTATCTCTCTTTATTACTCAAGAAATGTCTCACTAACATTGAGGGTCATTCCCAGAAAATATCATCGTTAAAACAATTAGTCAAACGCAAGTTGTGTCTCACTAACATCGAGAATCACAACTCGAAGGATTTTATAGTGAAAAACATTTTGAACATAACAAGAGATAAAGCATGCCGTAGATCTAATGTTCCTCCAGCAGTTGAACCCCTAAAGATTTAGTCACTCATGATGGAAATTGAACTTAGAAAAAAAATGAAATTTTGAAGAACAAACTCCATAGAAATTCTGGACAAAGAAACAATTGAACTGAAGAAGAAAAAATCAAGAAAATCAAACCAAAGTATTCTTAGCAAATCCGCAGAACAAAGTCGCAATCAAATTTACTCTACAATCTCTGAAAACCAGATCAGTCGGACTTCTTCCTTGGTGTCTGTCACTCACCAATGGCAGCCACCCTCCTTCGTCCAGTCCAGAGCAGAAAACCCTAAACTATCTTTTTGAAATCCAAATCTGAACTGTCCTTTTCTCTCTCCATAAAATCCTTTTATATCCCCCTCTTAATTCCTTAATTTTCGTTCTCTCTCCCATTCCCCCGTTGGCACATTGTAACTTCTTTCCTCTTCAAATCTTTGACCTTTCCATCATTATAGAATCCCTGTAATTTTGCTCGATTCTTATATCGATATGTTGGACTTGATGATTTTTCATATATCGAAATATAAAGTCTCCTTATTCCCATCTTCATTCATTTTGATTTGCACATGAGAGCATGTCGAAATATTCCTTCAATAAACTTCAACATAAACTTTTTCATTTTGATATGTTGTATGAGCATATATCGAAATGCTTCTTCAATAACTTTCAGCAGAAACTTTTCCATTTCGATATGCTGTATGAGCATATATCGAAATGCCTCTTCAATAATTTCCAACAACAACTTTTCCATTTCGCTATGCTACATGAGCAAATATCGAAATGTTTCTTCAATAATTTCAGCAGAAGGCATATCGAAATGTGTCTTGATTGGTTTTGGATAGCTAAACTTCATTTCGATATGCATGTTGAAAATGCATATTGAAATCAAATGTTCTTCAATTCTCAGAACAGTAGCATATCGAAATATCACATGAACTTCTATATCGAAATGTTGAGGATGCCTTTGTATTTCCTTCGTCAAATGTAGCCTCGTTGAATCATCTAAGACTCTTAATCATACTCTGCAATTCATTTAATTTGACAAAAATCTCCACAAACAAGTGTTAAGTTTATTTCATATTAAAAACAAGTTTGTGAACAAAAATTTATTCAGAAATAAGGGAATTTAACACTCCATTTGTGCACTATTAAGTGCACAACACTCATTGAGGGTCCTGCTTGCGTAGGAGATGACACATGGCTCTTTCCCATGTCTTTGGCCAAGAACAACTCCAATCGCGTAGTCGCTTGCATCGCACATTGCTTGTTTATGGAAATTTGCCCTTTTCTTGTTATAACACCCCCAAGGTATTGGTGGGCTTAGATAATTGCCCCTTCATATCCCCCAAAGCTTGGACATATTACTTGTTTATGGAAGATTTCCCTTGTATGAACAAGGCGAGGGCATCCTCCAATGATGGCTTTTGAGGCCGAGCATAAGAGTTTTTTAATTATGGGGGATAGTTCGGGGTGGAAAATGTGAGTTGAAATGAGGTGGAGGTGGAACATTTTGATGAAAAAGAGGAGGAATGGGAGCATATTGGGGTGGATTCATAGTTGGGCACAATGGTTGGTAGTAGCCAGGGGGTGGTCTCACCGTAGGGCCTTGAGTGAATTGGTTGTCCCATTTAAAGTTTAGGCGATCTTTCTACCCGGGATTGTAGCTTTGTGAGTATGGTTCATGCCTTTGATTGATGGCATTGACATCCGCTTGCTTGGTCCCTTGAACAGCCTCCTTGAGACTGGTAGCGCGGGACAATCACGGGTGGTGTGACCGCTAAGGTCACAAACGACACACAAACCCTCCACCATATTCACGGGGGCTACGCCACTAACTCGATTTAGCTCTAGAGTCTCTATCTTGCGTGTGAGTTTGTCGACCTTTTTGTGAAGGTCACTCTTTTCAACAAAGTGGAAAGAACCAAAAGAACTAGGAGGGATATTGGGTGTAGACCTATCAGAAGGATCCGAGAAGTCCCAACATTGATTGTTTTCCGCTAATCGATCCAACTACTCCCAAGCCTCGTTGGGACTCTTGTCAAGAAACTCCCCGTTGCACATTGTGTCTATAAGTTGGCGACTCGTTTGAGAGATGCTGGCATAGAAGTATCCCACCTTTTGGTGTTCTTCGAACCCATGGCGGGGACACAATTACAACAACTCCTTAAATCTCTCCCAACATGTGTAAAATGTTTCCCCGTCCTTCTCTTTGAAAGTTTGAATTTGGAACATGATTTGCCGAGTTCGACGAATGGGGAAGATTTTTTATAGAACTCTTGTTGCAACACATTCCAACTCCTAATCGATTAGGGTTTCAATGCATTAAACCAAACTTTAGCTTTATTCTTCAATGAGAAAGGAAAAATCTTGAGTCGAGCCAACTCCTTTTGATCGTCATGGCTAACGATCGTGCCCATGATCTCATCAAATTCCCGCATGTGTGCGTATGGACTCTCATGATAGTTCCTATGGAAATGGGGGACCAAGGAGATATGTGATGTCTTGACGTTAAAATTATTTGCTGGAATGGTAGCGGGAAGGACTATGCATGAAGATTGAGCGGTGTGATTGGGATTTAAGTAATCCCGCATAGTCCTTTGCAGAGGTTCTGTCATTTGGAAAATGGAAGGATGGTTGTCTTCTTCCTCGAGAGGAGGATCCAGACTTACTAGCCAGTTGTGGTGATCCCTAAGGTATCTTCGTATACACTACACCAACTACCGACTAGAGAATGACACAACTACTCTAACCTAAATAACACCGTTTCCTGGTAACGGTGCCAAAAATGCTTAACCAAGGAAGTACTGTCAAAATAAAAACAAAACCCCAAGTGTAGGGCTAAGTCATTGTGAGCATAATACCCGGAAGTACGGGATCGTATCCACAAAGAACGATAAATTATTTTCGGTTTCGAGTTGATTGTAAGGATAGTTTAGCGGTAGGATGCTAGCCTTGATTTGTTGTTTGATTTGATTACACTAGATTATACTACTTTGTGGTAAGGACTTGTAAATTAAGGAGGGTGAAGTCAATGGAGGTTGGCTACCTTATACTTAAGTAATTTCTATATTTACTCGAACTAAGGCCAAGTCAAGGCCATTGTTCAAAATATAAAACATAAAAATCATTTTTAAACTAGAATCTAGGCTTTCCAAGGGACCAACTACTTTTGTAATATTTTATCAAACACTTAGATGGTCATAGCTCCAAGCATCATGTGTGCCAAGACATTTGTCAATACAAGATTAAGGAGGTTAACACCTATAAGTTTTGACCAAACCTAAGTCAATTCCAAGGGTCAACCTAAATCTAACATTGGAAAATAGATGTGTATAAAATCACCCAAGCTATGGAGTAACTTCACTCCATGACTCCCCCTAGAGACTACTCATACATACTAAAATTTAAAGCCATTATAATTACTTGGAAAATTAAAAGCATGAAAAGTTAAGCACAACTACTATAATAAATTAGATAGAAAGAGGAGAAACCTACCACCAACATTAATGAAGCATAAAAATCTGAACTCCAAGTGCAATCCAAAGTAAATAAAGAGAGAGAGACAATGGAGGAAGAGAGAAGTTGGAGAAGATAAAGTTCTAAAACCCTAAAACATAAAAAGATAAGTAAAATGAAGCATAGGGCTTCTCATCTCGGAGTTGCCCTAATATGTCCTACAAAAAGTCCCAAAAGTGGACAAAAATGTCCCCAACACGTATTTACTACTATTATGAAATTTGTTGTTTTAACCAGAGGGACCGGTCCCCCTACATATCGGGGACCGGTACCCGTTAGATTTCTAAGTCACTGTGAGAAATGAGGGACCGGTCTCCCTACATGTCAGGGACCAGTATCCGGACTATTTTTCCTTTCCTGCAACCATTTTCCAGAAGTTGGAGTTTGTATCTCCGGAAATTGGTGGAGGGACCGGTCCCCGGCATGTGGGGAGACTGGTACCCGGGTGCTCTGCAAGTCGATTCTCAGAATGTTCTCTATATATCTCTGGCATTGACATGGAGGGACCGGTCCCCCTATATGTCGGGGACCAGTACCCTTGCAGCAGTTTCCTGATTTCTGCTGGTTTGGCCCGGGCTTTAGTTCTTCGTGCGGGGCAACTTCTTAGGCACATCCTTGACACTTCTACCATGACGTGCAATGTATGTGGTAGGTTCTTGGAGTATCCATGGATCAAATAGAGAGTTTGCTCGATCCATTTAAGGCATAAATACCAACAAACACAAACTACCAAAAATGTATTATATGCCCAAATAACCCGCATAAGCCGTATAAGATGTCAAAGACAAAAATAGGATGTATGTTAGCCCCTTATGCCTACAAAACCAGGGGCTAATCAGTCATCAATCCTAGGTAAATGATACTTATTTCTCACTGTCATCTTATTCAATTGGCTATAATCAATACACATTCTCATCGACTCATCTTTGTTCTTCGCAAATAATACAGGTTCTCCCCAAGGGGACACACTAAGTCTCTCATTCTTTCAATCATCCAACCATAAAACATCAACCATAATATTAAAATACAACGAAAGACCATAACATAAGTAATAAATTCTCAATACAAACTCTTGTAAAACAATAAAGAGAACTATGCAAGACAACTACAAAACCAACAAGGCTATAATGCACTAGCCAGACAAGACATCTGACATCATATGAAAGACTCGCAATGAACAACTACAATCCATAAAAACTAGATAATGACTAGTCACACAAGTACCTACCAACAGTCTGCAAACTACAAACTACAAAACTACAAAACTCCAAGCTAATTGTAGTGGATCGTACACAAAGCCTCCGCAACTTGGATTTCCAAGAAATAAAAGAAAAATAACAAATAAGGAAATAGAGGAATTTGTTAGATATGAACGATCATGTATATGACTAACAAATTCTATAATAGGAAGAAATCTACAATAAAAAAGAGAACCACAAAAATAAATCTGAATTGAAACCACTACACTTACTTCCATAGTTACCAATATGTACCATTTTGTCAATGCCATCTTTTTAACATATTCAATTCCCTTTCTAATATCAACACCCACCATGAATAACTCACACCACAAGATCGGATTGTACCTTTATGCATAGACAACAACTTGTATGTCACACTCCAGAAATTTTAATTAATTTCCATTCGTTTCAATGAATTCAATAAATCAAAAATCATGTGCTGTTGAGATCTCGGGATGTTTGGAAGCATCTATGATCGTTGTATATCGCTTTGAGTAAGTCCGGGTGGGATGGACGTCCCCGACATGATGTTCGTCGATGGTTAAGTGTTCGGATAAGTCCTTAATCGCGTTTAAATCTATCACGACCTGATCCGTTCTCCAAATCAGAATTTCTTATTCATGGAAGTCGTAGAGAATTTGATTACGAATCCAACGCAACTTGAATCGTCTCAATCGGAGTCCGGGCGAAGAAATTATGACCAAAATACTCTCAGAAATTCCATATTTCAAAACTAGTGAAAATTGGCATTGTCGACCGGTACACCATAACATCGTCGACCGGTCAACACATTCCAGTGGGGTGTTCGATATAGTCTCGACCGGTCGAGCTTATTCTGTCGACCGGTCGCCATGAGTAATTTCTGTACGCGAAATAGGTTTATTGAAGGACAGTCTTGTATTTGTGCAGGGGGCCTATATATATGTTTATACACGTTTTCCCTCATTTCTTCCATCCTAAAACCCTAGCACACCCTCTCTCTCTACCTCCCCTTTTCCCCCTCTCACTTCTCTCTACAACATGGAGGAATCCGGGTGGAATCGAAGGAAACGCGAGGCACGAACGTCGTTCCTCGTCTCGTCCTCTCCGCGGTGTTATGCATGGATCATCCATTAACGGTGAGTTCTCCCCTCTCTCCAAAACCCTAGGTTTTGTCTCTCTCTCTCTCTCTACATTACATGAATATTGGCTGCTCGTCTAAGATTTTGGTCTTTGTAAATGTTGTAGAGCATCGTGAGGGCTTCAATGTGGCGAGTTTGGTTCGCGCCAGCCATGGAGGTTTTCTGGCGAACTTTTCCGGCGAGCATCACTGGAGCTCCGATCGAGGTAGAGTTTTCTATTCCTCTCGTTTGTATTGTTGGTGTTCTTACTTCTCCCTTGCGAATGTGTATCAAATCCGTTGTTTTGATACTTATGCGAGATTAACATTTTTGGGTCGTCGTTTGTGTCAATTGGTAGGTTATGGGTGTTGTCTAGGGTCTCTATGAAATCCCTAGAATGTCAATTGCTTGATTCTTAATTTGATTGCGAAAAGCCCCAATTTTGTGAAAATGCGTCGTCGTCATTTTGTAAAGTCAAATTGGGGAGAAATAACTTGTTTGGGATTCAGTAGGGTGTTTGTGGGTTAAAACGATGTCCTTACACGTTTTTGTGGAAAATCGAACAAATAGGATGTTTTGTGAACGAACGACACGTTTTGTGAATAAACGGAATGTTTTGGTAATAATGGGAAGAAAGTCATATTTTGGGCTGACACGTCGACTAGGAGGTTGTTTGCCCTAGGTCGCATGGAATAAATGAATGAAATGAATATGTGACACTTGACTCTTTACGAGGGAACTTATCTACTCTATACGAGGAAATTGAGTTGGCTATTATTATACGGGTAGCTAGGATACCTTGGGTGGCTTGTTCTAGCACCCATGACATTGCACAATGGGGGGTTGTCTGGCCCTTCCCAACGAGTTGGGGAATACGAGGCAATGACACGTTTAGTGGTTGACAAGCCTCTAATACGGAATTAGCCGAAAATGCTTATATTGGTTGACACTTGCCCTTATTGTTCTATAGGACACGGAATTAAAATGACAAGTGAATCTTGGAAACAAATGGGAATTGGAACACGTTTAAATAACGAAAATGAGTCTTCTACTTAGTGTGGTTAGGATACTTGGACACAATTCCCTTTGGCCTTGTCTAGGCAAACTTTTAGATAATATTGGATATACTCGTTCTCTTTCTTCGAGTCTTGGTCAAACTCAAGTGTTTTACTACTTTATAAAGGTTTTGAGATCCATTGTATAAGTCATATTACATTCCTTTCATGATCACACACCTTCACCCCAAAATTATAGACGTTTGGAGATAGATTATCTCTACCAGGCGGTGGTGCCTGACCCTCTACTTTTGTAGGACTTTTTCCTTGATTGGGAGTGGCTGCGGGATCCTTTACAGGACTTGAAGCTTGACCGGACTATAGTTGGCAGGTTGTTGTATTGTACAGTTTCTTTTACTTTCTGTTGGCCACCTTATACAAGATTATCACATAAAGTCCTATTTTGGCCCTTCTCTTTTAGTTGATGCACTTTGTAAAGGGTTATGATATAAAACCCTATTAGCATCACTTTATCTTTGTTTCATTTCAGTGTTGGGCATTCATTGTAATAATCATGTGGATGGGTAGTATATTATGGATGTTAGTTGTTTTACCATTTCGTTTGGATACGCGTTGCCCATTAACACTCCTTTTATCTACTTCAAAAAAATATATGTTTCAAATTTTGGGAGTGTTACAGTTGGTATCAGAGCACTCGTTCTGATTTACTTAGGACATTGGAGGAGACTTTTAGTCTCAATGGGTGCATTGTTTCTTTTGTGTAGCTCTTGGGGATTGCATTTAGGGTGCATGGCATGTGTATCTAGGCATTGAATGTGTGTGCATTGCATGGATCTCATAAAACAACAAGTTTTTATAACTCGAATTAATAAGATGGTTTGGAAATTCGTGGTGTCTACTCCTTCGAGTTGGTCTTGTTGTTGTTCTTTTGGAATTTTGAGCAAATTCCTGTCTATATTGAGGTGACATTCGAGTCTGTCTTGACATCTATTAGAAGATCTTGTGGGTGTTGGACTTGTCTATTTCGGTTGTCTCTTCTAGATGGTAATAGTGATTCCTACTCTAACGTGGTGAACTGTTTCGAGTTCTTTATTCTTAGAGCATGAATGGCCTTCTTCGTTGGATCTGGGGTTGATTTGGCTTCTTGTTCCTCGATATCGATCGTTGGTGGCTGTAGATGTGGCTTGTCAAACCTATTCCTTCTTAGGAAGCAAATTCTTGTCGTCGTCATGGCTTTTGAGCCTATTTCTGGTAGCGGATGATGGACTTTGCTGCAATCAGTGGAGTTGATTCTCGTTTGCCCTCCCAGTGAGGATGATGATTCTGCGTGTGATCGGATAATCATTTCTTGAGTTCTCTTTCTTGTGGTCGCTGATGAACTCTTTGTTCGATATTCCTTGTAAAAGAATGTCGTTCTTCTTGACATTGATGGGTTGATAGTCGTTCCTGCGATTGGGAAGTGGTAGTGCTCTTGCGATTGAGCCTTAAATTCTATTTCGCTTCGTGTCATTGATTGTTGGAGCTTATCGTTTACACCTTTGGGGTTGATTGTCTCTTCGTGGTCGAGTTTTGACTCCCATTCCAGTGATGTGGTAGGCTTCTCGTTGGATAGTCTTGTGGTTGATGGTTGTTTACTTTTGGGATTGATTGGGTCTCCCTGGTATGTCTCGTTCCTTGTGTAAGTTGTGGAATCTCGAAATGACCTTGTTTATGGGATTGAGAATTATGGTTGCTTCATGATGTGTTAGCACTTGGTGGTCTAGTGATTGTGACCTTCTTGGGAAGTGAGGATATCTCGACGTGATAAGGTCTTATCTTGGTAGAGATTGTGTGTGAGTCACTTGGGACATGAAATATCCTTGGGTTAGTAGGTTCTCCTTGCGGACTAGTACCAAGTGGTTGATGTTAGTGGTGGTAGTGCTCTACTCTTACTTGATGCGAGAGTTGTTCTTGACTTGTGGTTTGAGGTTACTTGAGGATTTGTGTTGGACTTAGTGCATCACGGTTGCAGTACTTCTTGGTTGATTGAGAAGGATGAAGAAGTTCGTGTATGGTATTTTATTCTTGTGGAAGCACTGAGTTGTGACTTGGGGTTATTCGGAAAAGGCTAGAATGTATAGGTCCACTGATGGTTGGTTAATTATTTGGTTATCTAATTATTTGGTTATTTGGTTTGTGGAACGATTTGGGAGATAGTCTTGTGTTGGAATTGTCTCGATTGGTTACTTGGGCTTGTTAGGTGATTCGGATGTTAGACTTACTTTTGGGATGCCTTGGTATTTGCTCGATGAGTTGTTGTTGTTGTTGTGTTATGAGTTGGGAATGTGGTTTGAAGAACTTAGTTCCCTCTTGAGGTTTTGGGGTGATAGTGCATGTGTGACTATATTGCGGTTCTTCCTAGAAGTGGTATTTGGGTTTCTTGCCTTGTTGGGTGATAAGGTGGAAAGGAAATGGTTTTGGGTTGAGAGATAGAGGTGTGGTGGTCTCGTTTGGTGACTTAGAGCCTTGGGGTGTGGAATTGACTTGAAGTTATTGTTTTAGGAGAGATAGAATGATTTAGTTGATGGAGTAAGGTATCGTGTGTTTGTTTGGGATTTGAAGACGAGAGTTAGAGTGATTGTCTCATTTCGGTATGAGGTTATAGGAGGTGAACAATGGCTCAGTGGGTTTTTATTCGCTTTGTCTTGGTTGTGGAGTGTTGTTGGCCGTATACCTCTTTTTGGCATGTTAGTTTCCTCCTTGTTTAACCTTTGCGGGATCAGTGAGAGGATGTCGTTCCTTAGTTGTTCATTGTCTCTTCTACTTTCTTGGATCAATGTGCTTGATCGATGGTCTCTACTATCATTGTTGGAAGTGTTGTCGCGTGCGATTGTGCCGTATCCTAGTCGTCGCTAAAATTCCTTGTTCTTCGGTGGTGTGCGGATTGATTTCTCGTTGGCACTTGGTCGCGATTACGGAAGTTGTGTGTTGTTCGGGAAATCTTCTTGCTCCTTGTTTCTAACTTCTGACGTTGCGACTGGCTTTGCCATCTTCTTGTCAACTGTTCGTGGTACGTCCACTACTGTGTCGGTTGTCGTAGTAGTGATGCGTCGTTCGTCTCGCGTGTGGACAATCATCTACTTTGTAGAGCTTGTTGTCGGGAATCGTATCCTTGTTTCGTGCACTCTTGTCTTGTGGGTTGCTTCGTGCGCTCGTTCTTGTTCACCGTGTCTTCGTGTGAATTTGGATTGTTGTAGTATCCGTTGGAGCCGTATCCATTTGCGCTTAGACACTTCTATTCTGCGATGTTGTCTCCCTTTTGAGCTTGTTTGAGAGTGTGTTGTGGGATTGGTTTGCAATTGGTGTGATCAGTGAGACGGAGTACTTTTGGGTTGTGTAGCTATGATGTGAGAGTTGGGATAGAATATGTGTGTCTCTTTGAAGTCGACTGCACCGACTTGGATTGTGGTGATGTTTGTCATGACTGGGTGTGCGTAGTCCGTGTCATGTGGTGTAGGACTGACCATGAAGGATTGTTTTGAGAAGGTGACTGGCCAGCACATCTCAAATCAAACTTCTTAGTCATTCTGGTACTGCGCTAGGTGTGTGCGGGTTGGTATGTGAGGTTTTGGATGTTCGGTTCCATTCTTGGTGGCTTGCTGGTTGTTTGGGGTGATTCGGGTGGCACAGTTGTTGTGTGACCATCCCTTGTGGCTTGTCTTGCTTTCAAATCTTCTCTCGTGTCGGTTGGATTGTTGCGATCTTGTTCGGAAATCAAATTCGGGTTTTTTCGCGCGTTTGTGGTGGTGTGGATGTTGTAGACATCCTTGCGGTGGTTGAAAATCACTCCTTTATTTTTCATAAAATTCTAGAAAATATTTGGGAAAAATTGGAGTATTCGTATCGTGTCCGCGTGTCGGCATCGTATCCGTACCGTATCCGCGTGTCGGTACCATATCCTCGTATCCGAATCGTGTCCTTCGCGTGTTGGCGTGTCCTAGGCGTGTCCTTCACGTGTCAGCGTGTCCTTAGCGTGTCGACGTATCCTCGGCATATCTTTCGCATGTTGGCGTATCTGTGCCGTGTCCCCTTGTATCCTTGGCATTTCGGCACTTTGGTGTCCTCCCGGCATGTCCATTTGGTGTTGTGGCGTGTTTTAGATTTTTATGGAAATGTTTCGTGGCGATATTCTTGTGGTTTGACGCTCGCACCATACTCTTCGTTTGGAGAGTCCATGTTTTTTGCTTGATCGAGCGGTTTGGGAATGTATGGACGCGCGGAAATCATTTCGTTTGGAGTTTTTAGCTTTGTTGACAAATTCTTTCGCGTAATTCCGGTTCTCCTTTGGCATTTCTTGCGTTGTGGGTATTTTTCAAGTTGCGGCGTGTCGTTCTCTTGAGGAGGTTTGGTGGTATGTTCGGCTTGTGATTGTCGTTGGGTGTTCATTTTCCGGCGTTGCTTTCGGTTGTAGATCCTTTGGTGTTGTCGGTCCTCATTGTGAATTCGCCCGCGTGGTTGGGTATATCGGACGTAGCTCTCCTCGTGGTGTTGTATCTCGGTTCTTTTACCTTGGAAATTTCGAGGAGGAAATTTTTGTAAGGAGGATAGTTTGTCATACTC
>NMUG010002474.1:0-15957 GCA_002855965.1 Monotropa hypopitys | reverse complement strand
ACAAGACTCAAAACCAATACAACCCATTGAGACTAAGAGTCTCCCCAAAGGCTTAAGTTTTCGCAACCGTAAGCTCTGATACCAAGTTGTCACGCCCCGGATTTTCAAACCATTTTTTGAAAGGGATTATAATTCGAAAATAACTAAAACATAACCCCACCAACCACAATCCAACCATATGAACCATCCAGGCATGAGATGAAATAAAATGCAGAAATAGAAACACAACCACTTATTACATTAAAAGGCTTATTTAAATAACAAGGTACAAAGATGGCACAAATGCCATTTCGTTTACAAAATAATAAAAGAGGTACAAGCTCCATGAGCCTAAGTAAAATAAAAAAGGGGCTTCTTCTTCTTCAAACCAAGTATGAAAGTACTCCAAAGACGCGGGTCCTCAAGGAGGAGCAAACCTGAAAAAGAAGAAGGCATTACGCCAAGTAGGGAAAATCTATGTTCTACCATGGCTAAGCTTTCCGTGGACTCGTGTGTGCTTGTTTAGCATACAATAAATGTCTCACAATGAATGATGTGCAAGATCATGATCCTCACTCTACAAATGACCTGCTACGACCCCTACGCTACCATGCAAGGGTGTACTATTTTGATTTCATATAACATATGCCATGCACTTTGATTCGACTCGTCGTTACCATGATTTAAGTCTTTTCTTTGATTTCATGTTCATATAAATGAATCCGAAAATCCCATAACAAAACCATTTCTAGTTCTTATTATGTTTTTCAAACAATGGATACACCATGGAAGCATCTAGTCAAGTCCCTTCTAGGTTATCCCAATTTTCCATTTATCGTGTTTCCGTTGTATAATTTTGATAGGATAGGTCCGGCATGGTTGTTCCGGTAACACACCATCAGTTCCTTTATGTCATTCCCAAAGGCTGTCGGGAGGGTTAACGTCACCCCCATTGTGCACAATGTTGTGGATAGAGCGACCATCCCGGGAATCATCTATCCAAGTCCATTCCAACATCCAAGTATATCAAAACCCCTATCGTTACCATTATGACCGAAGTTCGCATATCATTCCATTTCATTACATTTGTGGATCATAGTGATGGATTCATGATTGATCATGCGTAGCCCTCATGGAGTACATCCTCAATATTAGATGTTCATTGATTGAGTTGATTCTTATACTATATGACCAATGCTACCTACCTAAGGCCAGCATGTGCATTGCCATGAATCCAATGCATTCTCGACCAATGCTAGTTCAATAGAATGCAAAACCCCTTGTCCAACACTATTGCAAATATGGTGATCATGCATATGCTAGCCAATGCCAATACCCAATGCAAGTTCAATCCTTCTCATTCTCAATCTCAATCCTTGTGAATCATGCTACACTATCAATCTCCCAAATTCATTTAAGTCAAGGCATACTCCCAAGGATTCATATAACCTCAATTGCACCTCAAGACCCATCCGTTTCATCAAACACTTAGTCTATGTTAATATAGGACTAAGGACATGTCTCCCCACAACTCATTCTTAATACAAAACTCAAGCCATCTAGTCACCAATCCAAATCTAACATAATTAAAACCTTCATCTTAAAATTAATTGATCATAACAACCTCAATTAACCCAAAATCTCCAATTTCCCCACAAATCCCAACACTAAGTTTTCCTCAATATTTGGGTTTTCTCACTAAAATACAAGGAACATGAAGTTGACTTAGGGAACATCAAATTCAAACCCTAGACATCACACTTACACTCCCAATTTTATAGATATAATACTAACCCTAGGTCAATTGGTCCATGAATACTCTTAATCCAAATTGACTAGAAATTTCATCACACAAGAGGGGGGGAGATAGAAGCACAAGAGTACCCATGTTAGACATAGAGATTTCCTACCTCAAACTTGAAGATTCTTGAAACCCTAGGTGGGGGTTGTGAACACCCACTGAAAATGCCACCATGGTTGCGAAGCTCTCGACTACAGGAACATATTTAATGAAGACAACTTCTTCGAAACTCCATGGATGGAGTGGGAGAGAAGGTGGAGAGAAGAGACATGGAGGTAGAGAGAGAAATGAGAGCTCTCAAGCTCTTAGGATTTTCAATGAAAATGAGACAAAATCGTGCAGAACATTGCATATATACTCCCCCATACGAAAGGACCAAAATGCACATAATGAGCCAAAAAGAATCTACAGGACACTCTGTGCACCGGTGCATGCACCGGTGCAATGGCACCAAATTATTTTGCAGAGACTCTGTGCACCGGTGCATGCACCGATGCAACTAACCAACAAATTTCACCAGAACCACTTTACACCAGTGCATGTACCGATGCAACTAGTTGGAGAAAAGTAGAGCCACTTTGCACCGGTGCATGCACTGATGCAAAGACACCAGATTTTGTTTTTATGCCCCAAAATCATCCCGGGCCATCCCGAGACACCCCAAACCGGACGAAAACTCTCGAGAACCAATTGAACTCGATATGAAACACCATTTGACTCTATTGGAAATTAAAACTCGAGATATGGAGACATAGAATTGATTTAGAATTCCCCGAAATGGATTTTAAAATCGAATAATTGAATTTACGGTATTTCTAAAATTCGGGTCATAATAGGATTACCAACGATCCGAACAGAAAATTTCAGCCTGGAGAAGAACGATCAAGCTCTCGCCAAAGACCTTGACCTGCCAGAAGAAAAGAGGGATACAGCCCGGATCAAATTAGCAGCCTACCAACAAGGCTAGCCCAATCTTACAACAGAATGGTTCAGGTACGCACATTCAAACCAGATGGCCTTGTCCTCTACAGGGCCGTCGGAGCTTATAAAAAACAGAAGCTCGGGGCCAACTAAGAAGGACCATACCGAATCATGGAAATCACAGGATCTAGATCGTATCGATTAGAAGATCTTGAGGGATAGAATATCCCAAGACCATATAATGTAAAAAACCTACGGATGTACTACCACTAAAGTGTGATGCTCTGGCCCATGATTGGAAGAATGTTTTCATTAGTTTAATGCTCTGGCCCATTCTTGGGAGAATATTTTATTTCTTATTTATCAGCCCGTGCTCGAGAGAATTCTATTGTTACGATAATACTTGAAAATTTTGTCATTCAAACATTTTTTTTGTTTCAGTACTCTTTCATTACGGTTAAGCTTGTGCTTCGGCCCATTCTTGGGAGTTCTATCCTAGCCCATTATTGGGAGTTGACTACACATTCATCACCATGGTATAATTACAGAGAGGGAAGCTTATGCTTCAGACAATTATTGGTAATTGGTCCGAGAGAAATTACCAATTTACTTTATAATTGTCCAGGGGCAATTAACAACGGACAATTACAAAGTAGGGAGGTACGGTAATGTACGGCAAAGCCCCAGAGCATCCTGAAGCAAGCAAAAGCAAGCAAAACCATCAAACCGAAGCAATAAAATAGGAATAACTTTTGTATTCCAAGTGAATTTTTACAAAAAAGGAGATGTAACTGACACAATACCACAAAAGTTGAAGGAGAGGGAATTCAACATATCGGCACACAGTCCGGAACAACAAAATAGTCATACTACAGCATACTATACCGAATAAACAAAAACAAAAATAGCAAGCTATGGAAGGACTTCGTCAGCAGGAGGGTCCTCATCGACGGGCTCATCCATAGCCATAGCCAGAGGGTCAGCATTAGCAGCCTAATTCGTAATGATGACCAGAGGGTTGTTAGCAGGGGCAACTGGGCAACTAGAGCACAAGAGAGAATCAATAGGGACCCCGACTGTATCTAGACCGAGGAGATAGCCCCGTCTTAACACATCCTCTCGGATGATTTCCACTTGCCAGGAGTACTCTATTTCATCCACGTCAAAGCCCACATCATATCCCTTGGCATCGGCCTCTTCAAGCTCCACCTAGTGACGAGCCTCATCTTCTTTTGCCCGGCTTACATCTTTAGCGTGGGCCTGAATCTCCTCTTTGTAGGCCTGGATGGCATTATCCTGATCCCCAACAAATTCCTTGAGCTGGGCATTCAGAGAGTCAGCTACACCTTTGGTAGCCGTTAAATCTTGCTCCACTCTACGGTAGTGCCAAGTCTCGTTCATCAGAGCCGTATCAAGGGCCACGGACTACCCCTAGGCTACGAAGAAATGTTGCGCCATTTGAAAAAGGAAAACCAGAGCACATTAGTTAATGAAGTTGCCTGTAAAAGAAGAACAAGGATGTTACCTGGAAAACTAGAGATAGCCCAACGCTGTAGATCGCATCCCGAGTCTTGGGGAGAGTCTCCTCATCGTGCGAGAGCATGATGGCCTGGGACAGAGCCAGAGCAACCTCCGATGCCTTGGCAGAGTCGGTAGGAAGAATGTCGTAGCCCTGGAAGTGAAGGCGGGGCTCCAGATAACCGATCTAGATGATGGACTGCCCTCCAGTAGGCGACCAAGCTCTGCCTCGTAGTCTTGGAGCTGCTGCTTTTATGGGGAAATTATGGTCAGCTTGCGATGCTTACCGGTAGATGTATCCTGCACGTCCTCTGGTATGGAGTGCAGAACCTGAAGTGAAGGCTTGGAGGGGTGGGAGAGGGGGTCTCTTTGGCTTTTGCCAGATCAACAACAAAAGGGGACACCACTTCGCCTGGGATCCCCTTGTTCAAAAAAGGCCGGTTTCTTCTACGAGTCATGGTGAGGGGTGGCTTGGGTGATTGCTCGGATTGGGTCCTTTCGGGAGTCTCTGTGGTGGTTGCTTTCTCCTAGATCACTATGCCCGGAGGCTTGGGCTTCCTCTATTTGATGTAGGAGTGGTACGTGGGGACATACCCGAGTAGTGTAGGGGTGTCCTGGGCCTCGAGGTCAATGTCATAAAAAGCCTTGATCCGGTCTTTAGAGGCACGTTTCTTTAGCAAGCTGACGAGCTTTGGATCTACAAAATACAACACAGAGGTGAGCACCTATGCAAAGAAAAGTAAAATAGAAGTGAAAGAGAGACGCCACTAACTTAGTATGGAGGGGGCCTAGGGAATCTCTGTCGAACCAGATGCATAGGCACCCCATACTGCGACGTACTCATTGCCCCATTGGTCGGAGTCTAGGAGTTAGTCAATGGCATGATCATAACCCCTCCAAATCGCCAGAAAGTACCACTTGGAAGCTTTGTTTTGATTGATACAGTACATTCCAAAGAAGTCATTGGGTCCGAACTTAAGGTCAAACAACCGGTTGAGCTCGGCTATCGACATAATAATCCGGAAGAAGTTGATTGTAAGCTGGGCCATGGTTAGGCCCAACGCAGAGAGGATCTGGACGTATGCTAATATACTATGCTTGTGTGGGACGTATTGCCTATCTTGGTATGAATCCAAGAGGTGTGTGGTACGTACCACAAATATGTATGGGACATATATTTGTACCTAATAATGGTACCGGGAGACGCCCCAATGATATCGTGCATGGGATGCACCATGCGTGGGATGCACAAATTATTTTCTATAGCAATAATCTATTTTCAGTGCATGGGATGCACAAATAAATCTCTTGAAAATGGCTTCGGCCAAAACTATATTTATACTATCATGCATGGTATGCATCGTACGTGGGACACACAATTGTTTTGGAAAAAGGTGCTTCGGACAAAAGAGATTTGAAAAATGAGATTCGATCATTGCAATCATTCTAGTTAACATGCATGTGATGCATGATTTTCATGGGTAATAGACTTTGGTCATGATGAAAAAATGGGTGTGGTTTCATATATGATTTACATGTGTATGAGTTGCATGGATGTGTGTAAATAATGGCAAAGGATATATGCAAGACGTAAAAATAGACCAAATTGCATGAAAGTGTGTTAAGGGATGAAAGGGTATGTGACATCATGCAAAGATGCATGTGTATGAGTTTGCATGGTTGCATGTAAAGAAGTTGCAATAGCCACGTGTGTTGTACTTATGTGTAACACGTATGTGGGTGGCAACATTATACAACGGGTGTCTTGGTATAAAAGTATAATTGGATCATGTGGTGTGAGTTATTTCTGGTGTGTGTTGAGATTATTAAAGGCATTGAATATATTAAAAAGTTGGCTTTAATACAATGTTTCATATTGATACAATAGAATCAAGTGATGTGTTATCGTATTCAGATTAATTCAGTAGTTCTTTTATATACTCAAATTTCCTTTCTATTATTGTAGTATTTGTTAGTCATATGTATGGCTGTTTATATCTAACAAATTCCTAGATTTCCTTGTCTCATTTGTATGTTATTGCTTGGAAATCTAGGTTGAGGAGGCTTGGATTTGATCCACTGTAGTTGGCTTGGAGTCATAGCTTGTCGATTGGTGCTATTGGTGATTTTGGCAGGTGTTTGACGGCTAGTTCTTCTCTAGTATCTATTGAGTAATTATTATTTAGTTTTCCACTACAATTGGATATTATAGTTGGAGTTAAAAGTTGTAATTGGGTTTGAGAAATATCTGAATGTTTTTTTATTACACTTTCATAGATAGTGGTTTGTTAAATTTAAGAATTTTTGGTAATTGGTCACAAGAGTCGTTCCTTATTTTCTGTTAATAAAGGTTCTTTTAGTTTGGGATTTTATATTTTCCTTTTACTAATTCTTAAAATCATATCGATGAGTAAAAGAGTCACATAATAGGATCAGTAAATCAGTAATTATACCAAAATCCATATATACCATATCGAGTTTAGTCTAATCATATAGTTCAGTAATGTTACTAGTCCAGAACAATGAATATATCATATAAAACCCTAGTATCTCAAACAGAATCAATATATTAGAATCATTGTATCAGAGTTAGTATATCAGAATCAATGCCTTAAAACAATATGGATATCCATGTTTCACATTTCTTCTTGTTACTTAATTCAAAAAAGTTTCAAAAATCCTTTCCGTTCTTTTAGTCATATAAGACACCCCAGTAACCACATTCTTTTTTGGCATCCCCAGATGGACAAGCTAGATGTCTGACAAAAGAATAGATAGTACGCTAGAATTTATAACTTCTTAACTGACGGGGCTAGTGTTCAGTATCAGTATATTCCCCTCTAAAAAGGGGCCAGTAACCAGATCACCCTTTGGATGAGACTATCTTGTATTAGTAATCTGTGGCTAATAGATTCACAAGTACGTTCATATCCATAGAATTCTTAAAATAAATAATAATTTAAAACATTCCAAAGGAAATAGGTAAATATAGATAACATACAGAAATTCGTGTAATACTGTAAAATGCCACTCAACTTAGTCGTAGGGTGTAGTAAAGGGTCATGAAAATCAAAATACAATGATATAAATAATTATGGAAACTTTTAAATATACCTTCTTTAAAATATTTATTTACTAATTTCATTTCCCTAAAGTCTCTCTTTAGGTTATTTAATCATTTATCTATGCCTAATTGGATTTCTTTATATTTTCATACACTTTTCTAGGGTCGGGGTACACTTTCCTATTGACCCCCCAAATGTGCAGAAAATAGCCCTAGGGACTGGTCTCCAACAGTACGGGAGACCGATATGCCCAACTTTGGGGGTACCTAATGGTCGGCAAGGGACCGAGCTTCAATGGTATAGGAGACCAGTATCCCTTAGGCAGACACCCTACTGACTTAAAAGGGCCAGGTACCCGTTGGGCAGACGCCGAAGAACAGTAAGTTGGCAGTCGAATTTCAATTATAGAATCCTTGATTTGGACCCCGAAACATGTGTTTCACAAGAATCAAAGGTCACTAACTGAATATACAATCTAAATACTATCCTAAAACAATTTAAATCAGCCCTAAAAACCTATTTAATTCACTTGATTTAGAATTTTACTAAAATTTTCTAAACTACGATTTCTAATCAATTTCTAAGTGTTAATATTCATTATATATATTAATAGAATCGTAGCAACATTCTTACCTTAGTTTTGGTGTCTATTTGCTCGTCAGTGACCTTGATTCCTTTGGCTGATCTCCTCTTTGCCCTCTCCCCTTTTCTCCTTCTTTCTTCCTTTTTTTATTTTGATTTTCTTTAAATTTTTCTTTAGATTTTATTAGGATAAGTATGATTTTACTAATTAAATTTAAAGGATCTTTGGGTTACACTATGGTACAAAAAGGTGCACCATAGACTATGTTTTGAAAAACCAAATAAGCAAGGACCGGCCTACCCCAAACATGAACTATGTTTTGAAAAACCAAATAGAAACCATTAAGCCCGAGATCTATTTATAGTCACCTCAATGAAACCAAGGACCGACTAACTCACGAAGGAATCACAAATTGATTCGGGTTGTCTCAACGAACTCAAGAACCAACCCCACACACGTATGACCACGAATTGGTCTGAGGATCATGAATTGACCCGGAGATCACGAATTGATCTTATCTTACCACACATCCACAATCACATTATTTGGTTGGTTGTTTAATATAGGTAAATTGACGAGATTGACGAATTCAATCTAAGAAAACGAATTTCCCAATACTAGTGACGAGTTCACTTCAAAGGGACGAATTCCTGCCTAGGTGTGACGAATTCACACATCAACACACATATCACACCTCTAGCCATCCAACCAACCCAATCTATGGTCACTTATATCGTAGGGACGAATTCCCAAGCTAAGTGTGACGAGTTCACACATCGATATACAGTTTCCTTTACTATGGCATTTCACCAAACACCTAGAGTGTACGAGGGCACACAAGGCTCCTAGTCACCAAGGACACCTAACCAATCGCCCATCTTGCAAACCAATCTTCAAGATTATTCATAAGGGTCTATGTAAGACCTAACCACCTCATTCAACCACGAATTTGACTCATAAGCCCAGTGGGCATAATATCGAATACCTAGTGGGCACAAGATCACCACTCAATTCCATCACAATATAACTCTAGGTTACACAATGCAATGTACCTACTATGGATACCAAACGAGCCTATGTACACACACACACATACTTAATAGGAGTTAAGAATTTACCCACCGGAAAAGTCGCCGGAGCTCAGAGGTCACTGGAGAATGTTTTCAATACCACCACGATCGAAACCCACCACCGCGTAGATCTCATCGAGCTTGACAATGATAATGGAGGAGGTTTTCTTCGAAGATCCAAGGATGAGCCAAGGGTTGAGATCCACCGGAGAGAGATCCTCCACCCGACCACGATCCATGCACGTCACCGCGAAGCCCTCGTCGCGCTCTACAACCTTTGTGAATGCGATTTCTTTGAGTGATTGATGGATTTGGGTGGATTTGAGAGAGAAGGGAGGAGATAAATGGGTTTTAGAGAGAGAGAGAGAGGAAGGTTCAGACAGAAATGGGGGAGGGGAAGTGAGTTGGGCCAAATTAAAAGAAAACCCCAACTTAAAAATGCAGTTTTCAGTAGCGCCGTCCGGACGGGAACTCCGTTGTCCGGACGAGAACACCTCGCCGTCCGGACGAGCTCTACCCCGGTCTGGACGAGCTCTACCCCGGTCTGGACGAGACCTCCTGAAGTACAACCCCAAACTCTTTGTTCCCTTGTCCGGACGGGACCACCCCTGGTCTGGACGAGCCACCTAAAAATGCCTTGTAACAACTCCAAACCACTTCCGAACCTTCCTGACGCAACCCCGGACATTTACAACATGTTCTAAAAATCGATTAAGCATTCTAAGGCCACGTCGTGACCTTCTGCGAGGTCACCAATGAATACAACGAACGAGCGAACAATTTGCGCACTTATCGAAACACATCGTTAACGCCCGAATCACATGCCGAGGAGGGATATCCAAGACTAAGAGATCAAAACCAATTTAAAGCTTCCCGACATATATTTCAAAACCAAAGAATTGATTTTAAAAGATTATGGAAATTCAAGTCGTGATATCTCATACCCTTTAAAGAAATTTCATCCTCGAAATTGAGTAGGAAGGAAGTGGGAAATGAAAACCAAACCACCGATTAACGAGACTAATGAGTTCACTTCTCAACAATTGAATCGAAATCAAAACTCACTTCCACAACAAACTCCTCAAGAGTTGGATCACACAAAACGCAAAATATCTTCCAAAGGGATGCTTGGATTCGATATGGTTACTCGGACACTCGGTCAAGCATGGGTACAACTTTGCCTCGACATCCTATAATTCGTACACGATATTAACTAAGGATAGAGATGCAAAGATTCCAACCGAGGAACATCAAACTTGTGAAAACCCACGTGTCACACAAAAGAATAAAAGGGACAGCTCCCGATAAGGTGTGGACACACCGACACGAAAGGGACACGCCGACACAAGAATTTATCTTGCCAAAGACACAAGGGACGGAGGATCCTGTAAGGGATTAATATCCTCAAGAATGAGAAACCAATAATCGTCCTACAACAGCATTTACAACGAAGAACGAATTGGTTCTACAAACTCGCACACAAGTAATTCTATTGTCGTCGTTCGCCACGAGCCAACAATCGCACTACGGGTACCCCGATACATGAGGATATACAAAAGACACGCCAACACGCCAAGGATACGCCGACACACGATAGACCGTTTGCACGAATGCTTAGCAAATTATAATTTGCGAGGATACGTCATCGTACCAACACCCTCGAACCAACCGAAAATAAATGCGACGTATGAAAATGCTCTAAAATCCCGATCCAAAGAATACACCACACCAAACATACACATCCTAGTATGGTAACCGTATGAACTTGGTGATTTGTTTTGAGACGCCCCGACCGGTAGCTCTTCTCAAACCAATTCACCACGTCAGACGTATATCACATAACCAAGAAGATACTCACACACCCATGCACGCCAAAATGTGCATGTGCCAAGCCCAAACCATATGGCATGACACTAAACTCACACCAAGTCTAGACCAAAATATGCATTTGTACCCAACTTTCCCACGGTCAATCTAACATGCATTTCTTTAGTCCACAAACTTCTTTCCAATAATCAAGTAACGTTCCATGCAAAAGCATAATGAACGAGGACAATGTTTTCTAATTCCACTAAAGTTTCGCAACCGAAATTGGAACTACTGACATTCAAACCAATGATGCAACATCGATAGCGAGACAAGCGCGGGAACACAACGTCTTTCGAACATAGGAAATTTCTACCGAAATCGGGAGTGAAACAAGATCGACAATGTTCCCTAATTAGAAGCTTGGAGTAAAACGACACACTACATGGGTGGTCCGCAGTTTAAGATGTAACTCAAACAAGATACCACAAGGAATGTGAAAAGCCCCACCACATGCGTCGAACAAGACGTAAGTCGAAGAAACGTCATCCAAGAATCAACAAGTCTTACAACATACATTGAATGGAGTACAATTCAAATGAATGCTATCAAGGAGTCAACAAGCTCCGCAACGAGTAGCAAGACAAGCACAACAAACACTAGGTACAAGAGAAACTCCGATTCAGTGCCAAAGGCCATCAACCAAAGAAATGTCAACCTATGGCCCATGGCCAATCGAACACAAGGCTTTCTAAATTTTCCAAGACCCATTAACCTACGGTCGACGAAATATACGGTACAAAAGTTTGTGTCAGAAGTAACAACAAAGTGAAAGTTAAAATCCTTTTTCGTCACTAGAGTTTCAACATCACATAGTGAATACACCACTAGTACTCAAACACGACTGCCAAAGAGATGGTCCTTCAAAGAGAAAAAAAGGAAACTATCGATACGGATCACCTCAATTAAAGTCGACGCCAACTAAGAGAAAGGAGTCATAATACCATGCCTAGAGGTATAAAACCAAAGGATAGCTCACATGTGCTTCCTCATGACACCTTACATCAACCGAGTCAAAGAAAAGAGATGCCAATCAACAAAACACATAGGTGTCTATACAAGAGTAGTCTATGTCGAGGTCGGGATAGAACAATTGCACAAAGTGGCACCGATCACTTGGAAGAATTTAACACTTACAACAGATTTACAAGGGAGAACTTCCAATCCATACCTAACCTGAAGGAAATATACAATGGTCTAACAAGTCTATAGGTGGCAAAGAACACGCCAATAGAAATCACAACAACGAACACGCAAGGCATCAAGAGTCCTACAACTCCTTACAAGCCAAAGGTTTGCACAAGAGGATCACCTATGCCGTTGAGCTAGGAACGATCCAAACAAACGCATTCGTTCATGGCACTCACGACACGACTCGCAGCCATATAACTAACTCGAAAGGGGACAACCAACGCCATTCCATCGAGAAGACCCGAGCGAGCACGAGAAAGACAGGCAATTCTCAAGGAGCATCCAAGCCTCCACATGAACAGTAAGCCCCAATCCCAATAAACAGACCTCTATGTCGAACTTCTCCTGACCAACCGGCCTTAAACCAAGACAAGGCAAGAATTCCCATGTGGAATAACACGTCATATCCAAACCTAACTCCACGAACTAACGAATCACGACATCGCTAAGCCTACAAAATCCAAAACAAACGCAACTAACCCAATCTCGCGAAGAGATATGACCTACGGGTCATACCCCTTAAAGAAGAACACTAGGAAATCTCGGTAATGCCTCAATATTTCTACTAAAATGGAAGAGGAAATACAAACTTAGATGGACCACAAGGATAATCTTACCAACATATACACAAGGGTTCACACCCCAACATGAAAAGACAACCAAACTTTGAGATTAGAAGGTTCCAAGTGATACTACCAATCACCAAACCAAGGCTAAGGTACCAAAGTCCTAACACCATGTGCCAACAAAACCCAAGTTCTGCCTTACTAACGGCAAGACAAGGAATAACCACATCAACAATCCTCGAATACTTCCACAAATCTCCTCTTATCTCAAACCACAATTTCAACTCTAGTGAAACAGAGGGGCCTAAGACCAACCAATAACCACAAAAGATACATCATGATCACTAAGAACGAGGGTACAAGGGCAACCAAACACCGCAAGGCACTTAGACTTGCCACAAGAGAACAACACTCCACTTCTGAAGGAAGGAAAAACTCAACATCCACGGAAGGAGATAGAACACACAGGATACCTCAAATACACAAGGCCATGATGCGATGGAGCACATCAGGCACACAGACACAACCGAAGAATGATGTACTGACCAATAGAATCCATGGAGACTAAGTGTCTCCACACAGCTCCAAGGTATTCGAACCGAAAGCTCTGATACCAAGTTGTCATGCCCCGAATTTTCAAACCATTTTTTTGAAATACAGTTTAAACAATAAACAGGGGATATAACTACTTGTCATCCAGATACAGTCAGTTGAATTTCTCATTATATCACAGAGTAGTACAAAGTAAAAGTACGACAAAGTAAAGAGCGGAAGTGAAGTACAAGTACATGCCTACTACAACTGCTATAGTGAACAAGAACTACAAGTACAAAGTAAGAAAACTACAACTAAAAGTAGTGGAACTGCAAAGTAAAGTACAAAAGAGGCTACTAAAACCGAAGCAGCTGAGCCCAAGAAAATCCAGCAACTGACTCCAACTCCAAATCGCCAAGTCCAACTAGCCCTGCAACACAGACTATAAAAAGGAAAAGAAAGAGGGTCTGAGCAAACCACAGCTCAGTGAGAAAACTCCTAACTACTACCAAGCATGCACATGCGGTGCGTGCCTACGTGTCCACAAGTAACAGTATAAAGACAGTAAAGAACCCAAGGTGAAAGTGAAGCAAACCTAGCTCAAGTAACATCGGACATGTATATGTCACTAACTAAGGGTGCGAAGTTAAAACCTCAAACTGAGTAAGAGCAAGGGTAAGACATCTAACCACTACTCATTCCTTACAATACTATTACCAACTATCGCACGTAAGAGAGTCACTATATCGAATCCACTAGCTAATTCCACGACTTAGCTTATACCCATACAATCCACCAAGCCACAATGAACATCATCTATCCTTCCCTTTACTCTATATACATATCTATATAGGTATACATTGGTGAATAGATTTATCTTGCATGATTAGTTTGTTCGACTCTGAGCTTAACATAACTTTGAAAATGAGTCACACGAGTCTCGAACCGCCTCACTAAATAAGGACCGACCTACCCCAAATGTGGACTATATTTGAAAAAGTCACACGAGTCTCGAACCGTCCCACAAGCAAGGACCGGCCTACCCCAAACATGAACTATGTTTTGGAAAACCAAATAGAAACCATGAAGCACGGGATCGATTTATAGTCACCTCAACGAATTCAAGGACCGACTAACTCATGAAGGAATCACGAATTGATTCGGGTTGTCTCAACGAACTCAAGAATCAACCCCACACGCGTATGACCACGAATTGGTCCGAGGATCACAAATTGACCCGGAGATCACGAATTGATCTTATCTTACCACACATCTACAATCACATTATTTGGTTGGTTGTTTAATATAGGTAAATTGACGAGATGGATGAATTCAATCTAAGAGAACGAATTTCCTAATACTAGTGACGAGTTCACTTCAAATGGACGAATTCCCGCCTAGGTGTGATGAATTCATACACCAACACACATATCACACCTCTAGCCATCCAACCAACCCAATATATGATCACTTATATCGTAGGGACGAATTCCCAAGCTAAGTGTGACGAGTTCACACATCGATATACAATTTCCTTTACTATGGCATTTCACCAAACACCTAGAGTGTACGACGGCACATAAGGCTCCTAGTCACCAAGGACACCTAACCAATCGCCCATCTTGCAAACCAATCTTCAAGATTATTCATAAGGGTCTATGTATGACCTAACCACCTCATTCAACCACGAATTTGACTCATAAGCCCCATGGGCATTATATCGAACACCTAGTGGGCACACGATCACCACTCAATTCCATCACAATATAACTCTAGGTTACACAATGCAATGTACCTACTATGGCTACCAAATCGAGCCTATGTACACATACACACATACTTAATAGGAATTAAGAACTTACCCACCAGAAACGTCGCCGGAGCTCGGAGGTTGCTGGAGAACGTTCTCAATACCACCACGATCGGAACCCGCCACCACGTAGATCTCCTCGAGCTTGACAATGATAATGGAAGAGGTTTTCTTCGAAGATCCAAGGATGATCCAAGGGTTGAGATCCACCGGAGAGAGATCCTCCACCCGACCACGAGCCATGCACGTCACCGCGAAGCCCTCGTCGCGCTCTACAACCTTTGTGAATGCGATTTCTTTGAGTGATTGATGGATTTGGGTGGATTTGAGAGAGAAGGGAGGAGAGAAATGGGTTTTAGAGAGAGAGAAAGGTTCAGACAGAAATGGGGGAGGGGAAGTGAGTTGGGCCGAATTAAAAGAAAACCCCAACTTAAAAATGGAGTTTTCAGCAGCGCCGTCCGGACGGGAACTCCGTCGTCCGGACGAGAACACCTCGCCGTCCGGACGAGCTCTACCCCGGTCTGGACGAGACCTCCTGAAGCACAACCCCAAACTCTCTGCTCCCTCGTCCGGACGGGATCACCCCTGGTCCGAACGAGCCACCTGAAAATGCCTTGAAACAACTCCAAACCACTTCCGAACCTTCCCGACGCAACTCCGGACATTCCAACATGTTCTAAATATCGAATACGCATCCTAAGTCCACGTCGTGACCTTCTGCGAGGTCACCAACGAATACGACGAATGAACGAACGATTTGCGGACTTACCAAAACACATTGTCAATGCCCGAATCACATGTCGAGGAGGGATATCCAAGACTAAGAGATCAAAACCATGTTAAAGCTTCCCGAAATATATTTCAAAACCAAAGAATTGAATTTAAAAGATTGTGGAAATGCAAGTCGTGACACATCAATGGACCTATAGCGACCCGATTTTCTGTGACCCCTTTAAATTAAATTTGTCGATTTTTTAAAGGAGGGAATTTTAATTTAATCTTTTGAATTTAATAATAATAGCAATATTATTATTGTTGGGGGGTAAGCCTTTT
>NMUG010002473.1:0-15959 GCA_002855965.1 Monotropa hypopitys | reverse complement strand
GGTCCACCCCAGCACTACGTTGCTAAGCCACGGTGCTAAAACACAGCCCCATGCTATAGCAGGGTCCGAGTTTGCTGTGGCAGCAAGAGCAAAATCTATAACCCAACGACGTTGTAGACCAAATTCGGGAAGTGCTGAGGCACTGCTGAAGACTGAACACGAAGGTATAAGCAAAGCAGCATGCTAGGCAGGGCATAATTGCCTTTGATAATCAATATTAAGACTCAAACAAGATGTGGGTATCATGACAAAGCACAACGAAACATAAAAAATGTGGCATTAAAAGCCAAGAAGGCAATAAGATACATCGTTAAAACCCAAGACATGGCAAAAACAAGAGTATGTTTGACTTAACCGATTAAACAAGTTCAGAACAACAGAGGGATGAATAAAAATAAAGAATGATAGAACATCCTTCAGTCCTCTACGATAACTCTGTCAGTCACCTCCTCCATGAGCTCCGTGGCTGTAAACATGATAACATATTGCACTAACTTGTTAATCTTGTCAGTAACTAAAGAGTCAACGGAAGGAGGAGGCAGATTCTGGGGATTAACCTCAGTACATTGGTTGTCATCCTCCTCACCTATAACTGTTGAATCTTCCATTGTTATTTCAAAAAGTTGGGTGCTGAAATCCAATTCAGGGTATTTGCAGATGCATTGCCTTCTCATTTCTTTAAAAATCTCAAAGTAAGATGAAGTTACTTCATCCAAATGCTCCTGCAACTCCTTATCATGGATTTCCCTAAGTTTCTTAAGATCCTCCTCAGATTTAGCCAGGAAAACAGAAGTCTTATTTTCCACTGACTTCTTCTCCTCTACTGCCTTAGCTAAATCCTCAGACAGACGAGAGCAGTGAATCTCCTCGGCCTTAAATTTTTTTTCCTCTTCCTTCAATCTGGTCTCAATAGCAAGTTTTTCCACCGCCAATTGTTGGAGCTTAGATTCCTTCCCTTTCAGGGTCAATGCAGTGGTATTCCTCTCCTTTTCTATGTGTCTAGAATCGAGGACTAATTCCTGATTCTTCTTGATCAGTTTATCCTGCATCAGCAAGGATCTAGACAATTCCTGGGCGATAAAGAAGCCCTTGACCGAAACCTACGAAGCAAAAGGCAAGGCACTGTCTCAGGTAAGGTGTTAGGAAACACCAAAAGAGATAACAAGAGAAAATCCTACCTTGCTCAGCTCAATTAAGAACTCCTGATAGACTGCTGCAGAGGGTTGGTTAGCCAGATACTTGATGTCAGCTCGAGAGGCCATGCATTTAGCCTTCGTCAATGCATGGCCATCATCAAAAAGCACCATAGGCCCATCATATTCGACCCCCATCTGCTTTCCTTTGTCTTTTCTCTCTGTAGCAGATACCACCTCTCGAACCCTTAGGTCAGCATCTATCGGTTGAAGAAGTTCAAAAATCTTTCTCTTCCCTCCAATCGGAGGTGTAGCGGAGCTCAAAGAAACTGCAGGGGAAGTGACCTGAGAAGTTCTTTCCTTGGTCTTCTTTCTTTTATCTGCAGCCTGACCTGGCTCTAACTGTCCTCGGTTAGTTTTTAACTTGGCTAATGTCATTCTGTCCAGCTTAGGGGCCATTAGTTTCCCTGCTGTTTTTGAAATGCCAAGAGCAATTAAAGATCAATCGATGTCATAATCAAGGGGGAATACATATGAATACCTCCTTTTAGGGTTGAGGTCTTACTTCCAACTTTTGGACCAAGTAGATGAATCGATAAATTCTCTGACGAAACGAGTCGATCTGGATCGTGGATGTCGTACGGCTCTACGCACTTGAGAACCTCTGCTTTCTTTAAAGAAAGGTCAGTCTTTTGTCTGGCTGGATGTTGGGGACAAAGATAGAGGTTAGCGACTAAGCAAATTCAAAGGAAACGCACAGATGGATCAAATACGAAAAGTGCCTACTACTCACACAAATTCGAAGGAACCCTCCATTTCCTTAGAATGTAAAGAGTGAGCTCATTTTCCCATCTCTGAAACTCACATCCGGAACCACCGATATAAAAGAACTTGTCTTTCCACTCTTTAATTGCAGTTGGTAATTTGCCCACCACGGCTGGGGAATGTGGTCTCTTGCTGAAATACCACCACGCCTCTGTATGAGGGACCTCCTTAATGGCAAAAGATTGCAAAACGATGACACACTCAAGGAGTCTTTGTCATCTGAAGCAGCCAACCACGAAATAACACAGCTCATTAAAAGCCTGTAACCATTAGGGGCCAGTTGCCCGCGGGCAAGGCCGAACTTAGCTAAGATTTGTCTAATAATCCTAGGGACAGGAAGATGAAGCCCAGCTTCCAGGTCATCCTGGTATATACATATTTCGTTGGGATAGCTATCGCAAGCCCTTTTGCCAGGGTTGGGAGCCCTCAAGTGAATGGAGTCAGGGATCCTAAATTGTTTACGCAGCACCCCTAAAGCTTCGGAGTTGAGGGTGGAAGGATAAGAAAGGGCAGAAACATCAAACTTTGGCCTAGGATACTGGGCAACCAATGGTTGTTCTGATGATTTTATAGCCTCGACATCGGAAGGAGGAGGATCTGCTAGTGCTAAGGCCCTTGTACCACGACCCATAGGGGGCACTTCCTCTTCTGTTCTTTCGCTAACCATGGCCTGGTATTCCATCTCGGACATAATCCGAAAGACAGCAGGGATATAAAAGAGGAAGACAGGAAGAGAACGTACCTAGGAGGAAAAAAGGCGAATGCTCAAACCCGCGAGGAGGTGGAATGCTGATAAGTGTTGCCTAGAAAATCACGAAGGGCTCTATACCGACCCCTTTGGCCTGCGAATCGACAAATAATCCCCATCGTCCTTTTATTCATTGATAAACGGCTCATGAGCAACCACATGGTTAGGATGGGACGTTTTGTATTATACATTTAATGTTCAAGAAAACCCAAAAGGCGGCGGCATTGCTACCTAAGTGTTTTTACCAAATTGGTCTCTTGCCTATGTTGATAAAAACAGGGGAATAGCTGATAGGTTATGTCAAGCTAAGAGCTCAGCACCAAGTAGTCAGACCTTAGGTCAGCTCTGAGTCTCCAAGTTCGCTGACCTTGTTGTGAGGACCTCAGCCGAGGAGCTAGTGAGAATAGGATGACCTCAGATATCGAGACTGGGTGTGACGGATACACGTCATTCCTGCCCATGCATTGTTTAAACTGGAAAGTCTACTGGTCTTTAACAGAAAGATGATATGGCAGCCTACAATTACGGGATCATACCGAGTGAATATGGAAATGTTGCAGAGAATAACGAAAACACTCCTAAAATAGAGGAGGGATATAAATCCCCCGGGGGGATCAGGGTAAAGGTAGGAACTTCTTAATAACCTAATTTTTTCATAAGAATTATTTTCTCTCTCCCAAAAACATCTGGACTAACTTAAGCATCGGAGGCTTTTTGGCAGGCGTCCCACTGGCGTCAAGAACTGTGTTTGCAGGGACAACGGTGGAGGATCCAGAAATCAGCGTCATCAATAGCATCTTACAAAAATTTAGATCAATCAGATATTATTAAATGTTTGATATAAACAGTGGTGCATAACACTACTTTTTATTAAGTTTTTATGTCACTATTTGAATCAAGCATTTACCGATATTTAATTGAAGTAAATTTTTGCAGGATCATATATTTTATCGATTTCAACATCAAGAACGGTTTGGATCATCATAGTATGACCCAAAAGAAGTTCTGTTAAATATTTGTATGATTTGTTAGTAATTTTGTTTGGTCTCTTGAACAGGACCTCTATCTATATATCTATATATATACATATATTGTTTTTCTTCGTACCAGATTATTAGATTCTTTTTCTATTTTGAGATGTTCTAAAACATATGTCCCATTTTAAAAAATATTCATCAAAACTGTGGTGACTGGAAAACACTCCTCCCTCGATAATTCGTCTTTTTGTCTTGATGGCGAAAATACGTCGGTCTGAAAATGGATGGAGGCTAAACCTACAAAAACAAGTAGCTCTTGGACCGACTCCTGCAAAACAAAGGTGAGTGCCCATTGGTCGATAGTGGCCGAGAGGGGCCTCTGATGGCTAAGCCAGTCTAGGAGCAAAATGAAATGTCGACGAAGTAACAGAAGAAAAATGAGAGATCAATGAACAATCGAAGAGTCGTCCTCATGAACATTACCTCTATGAGATATATATATAGGGATCCAAACCTGAATTGGCACCAAAGGCAAGTGTGTGATGCATGTGAGGTGGACGTGTGGCTGGCGTCAGCCCTAGTGGTGTGGCAATGACAACTTGGTCCACGTCAGCCCATGTACAGGTAAGGTCCGAGTCTGTCGCTGTGCCGGAGGTCATTGTTTTTTATCACTGCCGATAGTGGACCCTCTGACACAAGACCGACCGGTGGGGGAAAGTTGTGCTTCCTATCAGCGGGGAGTAGACACGCGAGGTTTCCTTGTCGTACGAATTGGATATGCTGAAGGTTTGAAGGAGACCGCATGGCCGGGCCGATTTGGCTCCTTTGGATATTCAAAGGATTTGCTTTGGTTGTCGAAGGTCCGCATGAACCGCCGGTGTAATACCTAAAATTTTAACAATAAATATAATTATGATTTAAGCTAATATAAAAAATTAGATAGCTTAATAGAGAAATTAAAAGTTTATACATTTTATAAAGATTAGAAAATTTAATAGTAATTATGGGTTAAATCTAAGAATTTTTGAAGATTCGGTAATATTTTTAGAATAAAAGAACACATAAAACGATTAAAAAAATAAAACAAAAATACGAATAATTGAAATAAGAAATATCATAACTACGACGCATTCTGCCGCGCCGTAGCGTAACCAAAAGTTAAATTCAATTTAGTTTATATTCTATAATCTTATCATAAATAATATATGTAATATGCATATATAATAAAACATAATAATAAAATATAAAAAAAGAAAAAAAATAAAAAAAGAAAAGGAAGGGGGAGTCGACAAAGGAGAGGAGAGAAAAAGAGAGAGATTCGCCGCGGATTCAACGCCCGATCAAACTTTGCCAAATCTTCGGAGATCATTCTTAGCAAGGTTAGCAACCTATCGCGACTTGTAGAATCGATTAAAATTCGATTAATCGCAAGAAATCTGAGTTTTATAAGTTTTTTATAATTCGAATGGAACGGATCTATAGCCGTTTTGATTCATTAAAATACATTAAGACTCATTAAGCATAAATTTATGAATTTAAAATAAGAAGAGGAATTTTAAGATAAGAAATTAATAAGCAAGTGGTTTAAAAAACTAATCGTATAATTAGAGTAAATAATTATATTAATATTATTTTATTTTCAGAATCTTCTACGGCACCCTACGATATAGGTGAGTGATATTGACTTAAATATATGATTTCTGGTGCGTTTTCTAACGCATCCCTGTTTTTCATGGGATTTTTACTTTTCAATTCATGCTTTAGAATTTTCTATGGATACAAATTATTTGCAAATCTATTATGAGCTATTAGAAATAATTCATGAACATCGGGACCTAAGCCAGGGTAATAATATTCATCCAGGGAAACAAGCCTTGATATAGATTATTAATGTTCATGGATATCGGGACCTAAGTCGGTGTAATTATGTACAAGAAAGGATATGACACCGGGACCTAAGCCGGTGACCCTTGGAAATTAAGCCAGGGTAATTTATGACACTGGGGGGCCTAAGCCTCAGTGGTGCATTTAGGGGACCTAAGCCCTGGTGCAGTTCTTACTGGGAGGCCTAAGCCAAATTATTACGTGTAATTATTTGTCAAACAACTAGCCAATCCACTAGAGATGCCCAACATGGTAGTATATATCATGATATGACTGACAAGTATAAAAATGGCCTATGATATGACAAGAAATAAGGAAATGATTTAAAAATCATGTTACCAGTTTTTCGTATTAGCTTTTTTCCGGAACGTTGGTTGTATCTTATTTCTTCTATTTTGGTTTGGGGTAGAGTAGGTTAGATGCTCCCTCCTCGAGCCGTGAAGATCTTGATGCAGCTCGTCGTCAACATATTGAAGATTTCTCAGTGTTGGAAAGTTCATTAGTTTATCGCGTCATCATCGAATTCATTATTTTCCTTTCCCTTCCTTCTTTCCTCTGTGTTGTTATCGATAACCCTAAAGGTGTGGTTATCGATAACCAGTCTCGTTTTGCTTTCCCAGCATTTTTTCCTGAGAGTGCGATTATCGATAACCCAGTTGATAGGTTATCGATAACCAGCTTGGTCTGCCTTCCCAGCATTTTTTCCGAGAGTGCTGTTATCGATAACCTTGTTTGGCAGGTTATCGATAACCTGTTTGGTTTTCTTCGTCCAGTCATTTTCCCGAAAATGTGGTTATCGATAACCGCTCTATTGTGTTATCGATAACCGACAGTTTTCCTTGGCCTGCTATTTTCTCGAGGGTGTGGTTATCGATAACCAGTAAGAGCTATTATCGATAACTAGTCCAGTCAAATTTTGTGTTGTGCAAGTTATCGATAACCCTGCAGATCGGGTTATCGATAACGGGTCCTGCGCTAATTATATTCAGTCGGCCCTAATCGCTTTCTAGAGTGTCATTAAGGGTTGTTTAGTCTTTTTTAGTGTATTTTAATGCCTAAAAACATTTTATAATTGTTTTTTATTAACAAGAACTTATTTTGAAGAAGATAATTTGTGCTTAAGCCTTGGAGCCTCTCTCTCTCTTGAAGAACTTCTTCTTCCTTGATCCTCCATTGAAGGACCATCTTGGAAGGTGTAATCTCTCCATCTCTCTTGCTTAACCTTCTTTCTTTCCTTGTTTTTATATTAGATAATCTATATACATTAGTATATTTGATTGTTTTACAAGAATTGATTGTTAGAATTTGTGTCTAGATTTTTTTGATCTTTTGATCTTAGGATCTTGACTTGATTTTGGCAAGTTTGTTTGTGTCTAGGGTTTTCACCCTTAACCTAAGGAGATTTTGTTTAGATTTTTTTTGTTCTTGTTCTTATCCTAGATTGTTCTAGGGTTTGATAGTTGTTCTTCTCTTGGGATTTTTATCAAACCTTGTATTTTGTCCATTAATCCATTGTTTTAGAGAACTTCCTATTTTATTGTCTAATCTCTTTTTAGGGCTACCCTTAGCATATTTTTGCTTTCCCTAGTTTCTATCACTTAGGTTGTGTTTAGTTGATTTAGAGTATTCAATAGAATATCTCTTTGGGTCTTGTGGCTTGTAATCAATTTATCCTTAGTGTAGTGAATCTCTTTGAACAATTCCCTTGGAATTATTCATTGGGCTTATAGCCTTAGTTCATTCTATTTGTTGTATACATTAGAGATTATCACTTTCTTAAATACTTTCTTATTTCTCCATAGTTTACCCACTCTACTAGATAACTTTATCTAGTGTTTACTTCACTCTTCATCTTGTCGTACTTTATTGTTGACCTTTGTCTAAGCTTGGCCGGAGCACTCTGGAGCCGATTGCGAGTCATAGATCAGTGCGAGGCACTATGGTTTCTAGAGGACGTTAGAAGGGGCTCGGGGAGCTTTAGGTTTACAAGATTTAGGTGGGCTTGGGTATATGTTCGGTAACTTTTGTACTTCTTAAACCTTTGATTGTTTCTAGTGGAAAGTAGTCTAGGTCAAGTTATTTTACACTTAGGGATCGGTTGGTGCCTAAGTGGTTTCCACTATAACTCGTGCGTTGTGCCACTGATTGACTCTCTTTCCCTTACACTCCTACTTACACCTGTGTTTGTGTTACACCACACTTTGCACATGTGATTGGTTTTCACTTTGTTATACTATTGCTTCCACTTGCGCTAATAATCAATCAATCAAATAATTTTGCAAAATAATAATCACAGTTAATTAATTAAGTTATTTAATTTGCAAAGAATTTAAAAGAGAATTCATAAAATTTTAATTAGCAAACCTATTCACCCCCCTCTAGGTTTTGGCCTAGCGTTGCATCGCATTTTCAAATCATTTTATAAGTTAAATAAGAATTTCAAGAAACCCTTAAACTCGAATAGCCATATTGTTCTATTTAAGTACAAGTTTATGACATAATTTTATTATGATTACTGCTATGCATGTTTACGTCTTTCAATTTATTATGGCGCCGGTACTTCTCAGCTATGATATTAGTATGGTATTCGTGCTTTTTAGCATATGTTTATGATTCAACTACAGTTTTATGACTTTATGACTCTGCAAGTATTCATTATTATGTTTTAGAAAGTAATGCACTATTTTATACTGTCACTCGTATCCATAGTTTTAAACCTGTATTTTTTTGCTTTATCATTCACACGAGATTTCAGCTTACGTTTTAAAATATATATTTTTTAGGAAAATGAAAACAAACTCATCCGCCTCAGTACTAGCAGACTTCTGATAATGTAAGTAATTAGTTTAGTTTGTATTTATGTTATTTCAGCTCTGAGACAGTCTTTTGTAAATAAGTAGAATCGTGGGCCCTTGTTTGTATATAAGCGTGAAATTTAATATAAAGGAACTATAATGGTTATGAGAAAGTAATAAATAAGAAATAAGAATATGTTTCTGTGGGTTCCTGGACTCGTAACCCAACCTGCTTACCACTGATCCGATCCTGAGTAATCACCGGATGACTCTTGCAATCAAATAAAATGTTAGAACTGTCTAGCGCCGGTTTTCCAGAAAGGATCTCTGATACCTAAGTCAGATGAGTGCTTGAGAGTATAGTTCGACAGCACAACAGCTTTGTAAAAACCAGAATGATCGAGCCCTTACCTAGTCCTGTAATGCTCATATTTATAGGCTGTCTGCAGTGCATACAATCCGGCACAAATCTCAGTAACCGTCCTGGATATTCCACCACAATATCCGAGATTTCCCCAGGTTTCCATATCGGTTGATCCAAGATAGATGCTCATCAGAGGAACAATGATCCGGTATACCACTAGCAATAGATGGTATAATCCGGACTCACCGTACCATGTCCAAATGGATTTTTGTCCAGGACCAGCTCTGCCTCCCTTATGCACTGCTGGGATGGGAATAACCACGTAGTGTCCTGACCGAATGGTCCGGTGCATGGTTAGTCCACCGGACTAACCGTAACACTTCTTCCCGTAGAATGCTGGGCCGATAGCCCTCCGGTTGGTCCGGCCAACCTATCCAGCCACAGAATGGGCCTGCCCCCAACGTGCCAGCTCCTATACCCGGCCCATTGGCCATACTTTGGTTCGGTTACCACAATAGCCCTTCAATACTTTCGGTACAACCGGACTGTAAGTATTGAGTCTGCATCACCGGTAGTTGCCAAACCAATTCCTGTCTTTTGACCTTGCTGACCCCGTGGTCCGGGAGCATCCTGCCATCCTGGTCATATCCCGAGGTATCCGTCTTGGGACCAATCCGGAAATCTGGACCGTTAGCGCGTGTCTAGATCCAACGGCTATGTTAATTCTTCTGGAACCTTCCTGTCACGTGTCCCCATCCGGTGGGCCATGCCTCGAAAAACGTGTCCATCCATTTTGAATTCGAATCACCATTTCCCCTGCTATATAAGCTCAGAGCCTCCCCATTATCTCTTTTTTGCTATTCAGAACTTCTGCCCTAGCACCCCAGCACTCGATTCAACGAGATACGAAGCCCCAAGACTTCAAATTCTTCCAAAAATTAGGTATTCACCGATCTCTCACCCCTCTCTTCAATTTCTGAACTTGGGGGGCACACCATCCCTTCTCTCTGACCCCGTAGAGTTCTGCGTACGGTAGCACCATCCATGGTACTGTAACACTACTATATTGCGCCGAATGGTTTCCCTTCTTCTTCCTGGACCGATTTTTCTGATGCCACTCCTTTTCCTCTAGTTAGATATTCATGTTGGGGAACCGGGGTGGTACTGTCGAAGCGAATGTGGCCGCTGCTGAACCAGACGGACTCAGTCCCTTCGCCGCCTACTTGTCAAATAATTCGAACCTCAGGTAATTTTGGAGGAAGTACTCCATCCCAGACAATGTCCATGTAGGACTGGTCGGCCTAAATGCCCAAGGTTCTCCGGATATAAGGCACCACAGGGGACAAATTATTGTTACCCTAATGGCAATTATCGAGGGAGGGTTACGGTTCCCTATAACCGGACTTCTTGCCAAAATCTTAAACACCTTCGGGCTGACCACAGTGCAATTCACGGTAAATTTTTATCGGATTGTGCTTTCCCTCATTGAACTGAACCGCCAGTTTAACCTTAATATCGACATGGCCGAGTTCTTCGGCATGTACTCCATCAATCGGAACAAGGCTTCCCAATGCTACTTTCCAGCTACCCACAAGGGGGTATGGGTCGGTGCTCAATTGGCTTCCGGATTCTGATCCCTGGGCCAATGAGTTTTTGGTGGTCCGGGGAGATTTTAACAATTCGAGAGACCTCGTCCCCTGGGAGATTGAAATTCTCGGTAAGATGTTGCCCTATCATTTTCCTTGGGATTTCTTTTCATTTATTATAACTCTGGTGATCAACTTTGCAGTTGCCCAGACTGTCTCCCAGTACAAGAATCAGGCCGGTGAAGACCGAATCAGCAGGCTTTTCGAGCTACCCCTATCAACCCAGGACACTCCGACTTTGCTGGGGTACCAGCCCTCCTACAAATCATTCATCAAAAGGAGGGAACCAAGACCCCATCCGCCCGCTCAAGTAACTCCTTCTCCACCCGCTTCTCCTCCTGTCCGGATTGTCTCCCAGACCGTGGTGAACCTTGAAAGTCCAGAGAGGACATAATCATAAACTCTCGAGATGCCGCTGATGGTAAAGAGGAGAGCAAACTAGGTCCGGAACTTACTTGGACTACCTGATCCCCCTCCAACCGATGACTCTGCGGCCATGGCTTTGACCGCGCGAGCTGCTGAGCCTTCCCTACAGGCTCTTGATATTCCTCCGAACGTCGCTGGTTCTGCCTCCAGCAGCAAGAGGAAGAGGCTAGAATTTGAGTCAGTCCCTTAGGATCCATTTGATGATGTTCTAGAGCAACTACTGGGGGAGGACATCTCCTCAGCCCCTTCTCCCTGGCACCCAAACTTCAGCTTCAATAACCGGATTGTGACCAACATCGATTCGGTTATTACTCCAAGAGTAGCTCCAGCTTTTGCCCGAGCTGTAATGCTTCCCCGGGATGAGGAGCATCTTCTAAAGTCTGAAGAAGAACTCTTTTTTGCCATGCTGATGGCTATGTTTCAGGTACCACCTTTTATTTTTGCACGGTTCTCATTTTGTACAAAACAAAATTTTCAACTCATATGCTTTGGGACTTTGCAGGGAATTCAGAGGACCTATGCTGCTTGGTCCAAGTCTGTTTCTCGGGAAGCTATCTTGACTAAGGAGATGGGGATCCGTAAGAAGGCTGAGGAGGTAGTGAAGTCCAGACTAACAGAGAAGGATGGGCTTCAGGATAAACTCAAGGATGGCAAACGGGCCAGAAGTGAGGCGGTGAAGGCACTGGAGGCCGAGAAGAAGGCCCATGCTGAGGTTGTGGAGGCTCTGGAGGCAGAGAAGAAAGCATGTGGTGATGATGCAGAGAAGCATAAGGCAGAGCTAGAAGTTGTGGATGCAACAGGATTTGATACCGGCTTCAAAGAGGCAGGGAAGAGTATCAGAAGCAAGTAGACTTGGCTCTCCGGAAGGGATACCTGCAAGGTCTTGATGCTACGGGTATTCCAGCCAACTCCCTCCTCTGGATGCCCTTTCCTCCGTCAACTTCTGCTGCTCAAACAGTTGATCTCCCCACCATAGAGTAATAGTATAGTCCGGTGCAGTGCGCCGTAGATGCCCATTTTGTCTTTTAGTTTGAAGGAAAACTTTTGTAATTCCCCCGTAACTTTTGTTGGCATCCGTGTAAAGACTTCTCTTTTTAGATCCTTTTGATGAATGAAAAATAGGTGAAGGTATCTCGGATTTTGATGTGTGTGTATGTTATGTGCCCCCATTTGAATATGTGCGAAGTATTTTCCTTCGGACCTTTCAAATTATAACAATCTTTATCCCGGATGTTAACTGGGATAACTCCATTGTTGTCCTTCTGGACTTTAAAAGATTCTGCTAAAATTTGTCTGGGGCAAAGCCCTAACTATCAAACCGGACCATTACACTTGAACAAATGATAGAATTCCCACAAATAATTACTTTCTTTTGATAATTTGAATATGTCCATTGCCTTATTATAATAAAAAGAATTTAAAAATGTCCAGCCAAATGGCCGGGGAAAAAAATTCCTTAGTGATAATACATCCTTAGATTCTTTGCATTCCAAGGTCTTGGAATTTTTCGTACGGATAGATCTTTGAGTCAGTATGAGCCTGGTATGATAATATCTGTAACTCGGTATGGACCCTCCCAATTGGGCCCGAGCTTCTGCTTCTTGTTTGCCTCCAATGCTCTCCGCAGGACCAAATCATCCGGCTTGAATGTCCGTACCCGGGCCGTACAGTTGTATGATTGTGCCAGCCCCTGCTGGTAGGCTGTAAGTTTGATCCAGACAGTGTCTCTTATTTCTTCCTCCAAGTCCAGGTCTTTTGCAATGGCGTGGTCAATTTGCTCTGGGCTAAAACACTCAGTCCGAATAGTTGGTAGGTCGGCTTCCAAAGGGATAACCGCTTCCATCCCAAATGTTAGTGAAAAGGGGGTTTGGCCGGTAGGTCTTCCTGGGGTGGTCCAGTAGGTCCATACGAACATAGTACAACTGCTCGGCCCATTTGCCCCTTGCTGCCACTAGCCTCTTTTTTATGCCGGACTGAACAGTCTTTTTAGATGCCTCAGCTTGCCCGTTGCTCTGGGGGTAGCAAGGTGTAGAATTAAAAAATCTTATTTTGAACTCTATGCAGAAGTCGGTGAATAGGTTACCCACAAATTATACTCCGTTGTCCGACACAAAAGCATCTGGAACACCAAACCTGGTGATGATATTTTTTCAGACGAAGCATTTGACATCCATCTCATCAATGGTCACGAGTGGCTCTGATTCTACCCATTTTGTGAAGTAGTCTGTGGCTGTGATAAGGAACTTAAATCCTCCGGGAGTAGTAGGTAGTTTTCCCATAATATCTAGGCTCCACTGAGCAAAAGGCCACGGACTGGTCAGAGGCTGCATGTCAGTTGCCGGCTAGTGTATGACTGTGGAAAACCTTTGACAACTATCACATTTCCGGACCAGATCCTTTGCGTCCGAATGCATGGTCAGCCAGTAGTATCCTTGCGAAATGGCTCGGTGAGCTAAAGATCTTCCTCCATAATGACACCCACAACTTCCGGCATGGATCTTGCTCAAAAGGATTGAGACCACACTTGGGTGAACGCAGAACAGGTATGGTCTGGTAAAGGACCATTTGTACAGCTTGTGATCCGGCGACAGCCAATAGCGAGTTGTCTTGTATTCAATCTAATGAGCAAGTCTCTTATCTGCCGGGAGGACGTCATCCTTCAAGAATGCCACGATTGGGTCTATCCATCTTGGTCCCAGATTAATATTAAGAACCTCCCCCCCCGGATCAATGCTTGGCCGCTGTAGTGTTCCTATTGTGATGGTTCGGGGGTTCTCCGAGTCATGGACTGAGGCCAGTCCGGCCAGTATGTCAGCGTGTGCATTATGCTCTCTACCTATTTGAAGGAGAGTGAATTTACCGAAATTCCCTGCCAATTCCCTAGTCTGCTGAATGTACCGGCCCATTCTGTCGTCCCGTGCCTCATACTCTTCGGTCATATGATTGACCACAAGTTGTGAATTGATGTAAGTCGTGAGATCCGTGATTCCTAGTCCCAACGCCATTCGTAAGCCTGCAAGCAAGGCCTCTTACTCGGCTTCATTATTGGAGGCCGAGAACTCTAGGTGGATTGCGTGTTTATGTACTATTCCCTCTGGTGAGCAGATCACAATTCCTTCCCTGGATCCTTTATTGTTTGAAGCTCCATCAACGTATAGTTTCCATCCGAAACCATCCTCAGAAATCGATAATGCTCCAGAGCGTAATTGAATGTCCCGGACTGCTACCGGATCACACTCCTCTAGTCTCGGTGAAAACTCTGCCAAAACATCTGCAAGTATCTGTGCTTTGATGGCGGTCCGGGGCTGATACCAGATGTTAAAGCTAGCTAATTCCATTACCCATTTTGAGATACAGTTTGACATATCTGCCTTCCGAGAAGTCGATACAAGTGCTAGGGCCAATTTTTCCAAGGGCAGATACCGAGTCTCTGCGTCAAGTAGAGTTTTGCTGAAATAATAAACCGGGAGATGGTTCTGCCCTTCCTGCCATACCAAGACCAAGCTGACCGAATGTTGGGAAATGGCCAGATAAAGGTATAGTTCCTCGTGCTCGTGCGGGGTAGTGAGCAAGGGTGCTTCGGTTAGATACCGCTTCAGTTCAGTCAGGGCTTGGCCGGACTTTTCAGTCCATTAGAAATTCCTTCTGCTTGACTTTTTGATTAGGTTGAAGAAGGGCCGGCATTTGTCGGACTACCGACTTATGAACCGGTTCAATGATGCCACCATCCCAGTCAACTTTTGTACTTCTTTAATAGTCTATGGCTCCTGTATGTTCCGGATTGCAGCAATCTGATTGGGATCCGCCTCAGTACCTTTTCTGGTCACCAAATGCCCCAGGAATCTCCCGAAGCCTACTCCAAAGGCACATTTTCCGTGTTAAGCTTGAGCTGGTGTTCCTTCAACACATGAAAGATTTGCTGAAGGTCTTCCAAGTGGTCCCGGGACACTTTACTTTTTACCACTATATCATCTATATAGGCTTCTATTGTCCGACCAATATGGGCCCGGAACATAGTCGTGACCATCCTTTGATACATTGCCCCAGCATTTTTAACCCGAAGGGCATGACTTGGTAACTATAAAGACCCCTGGGTGAAATAAATGATGTATTCTCTACATCGGGACGGTACATAACAATCTGGTGATACCCCCAGTAAGCATCCATAAAACTGAGTCGGTCATGTCCAGTCGTTGCATCGACTAGTTGGTCGATCCGGGGCAGTGGGAAGGGATCCTTCGGACATGCATCATTGAGGTTCGTGTAATCCCCACAAGCCCTGAATTTTCCATTCTTTTTATTCATAACAACCGTGTTAGCCAGCTATGTTGGATACTGCACCTCACGGATTGCCTTGGCCTCTAACAATTTATCCACCTCTTCAACAACTGCTTCGGTATGGATTGCTGCCAATCGACGAGTCTTTTGAACGACGGGCCGGAAGGCTGGATCAACATTGAGCCGGTGATAAATTAAATTCGGACTAACCCCTGGCATTTTATAGGGAGTCCATGCAAACACATCTTTATTGGCTCTTAAGAGCTGAAGCATGTTGGCCTGATCTTGTTCCGACATGGCTGACCCAATGAGGAAGAAGCGCTCACTCGCTTTTTCTACCAGAACACGGACTAATTCTTCAACTGACTTATTTGTGGCCTCCGTTCCAACATCTTCGAGAACTGGAGCGTCCGGTACTTCGACCCAGTGGACCTGGGCTGGTGTTGTCCTCCCTTTGACTGCTGCAATGTAGCATTTCTTTGATGCTACCTGATCCCCACGTATATCCTCCTGTCCGCGAGGACCAATAAACCGTACTACTTGGAGATAAGTGGACGCTATAGCTTCCATCCGGTGAAGCCAGTCCCGTCCCAATCGGGACATCAACCACAGTAAACTCGGTATTAACCATTTTGCTATCTGCAGTGACAGGCTGGTGGATTCTTCCCAATGGCCATATCGGAGCTGAGTTGAATCTGACTAGTGGCACGTCGGATGGGATGAGATCGTCCAAGGGCATCCCCAATTGTTTAAAAAGGGGATAATACATCACGTCTATTGAGCTCCCCGGGTCAATCAAGATCCTTCATACTAGGATTTTACCGAACCGAAGGCTTACGACCAGGGCATCGCTGTGAGGGAACTGAACCCTTTCCAAATCTTT
>NMUG010002472.1:0-15964 GCA_002855965.1 Monotropa hypopitys | reverse complement strand
AATTCACAACAATTAAATGAACTAACACAAAAAGTCTAAACCCAACAATAGTTTACAATAATTTAAACAAATTTAAATGTATAACAACGATTAATTTACAATAATTTAAAATTAATTTAAAAATTAAACAAACTAACACCGCAACTCTAAACGCAACAATTTAAATTTACAATAATTAAGTTACAACAATGAAACAAATAATAATAATTATTTTTTAAGAGACTTAGATTCACATTTTTCTAAAACAATTAGACTCCAATCATGCTTGCAACAACAGAAAACTCACAGACTCACTGAGTTACCCTGCCACAACGCACGATCATCACAGTCTAATTCAATCAAAATGGGCAATGCTCAATCAAGACCAAAACCAGAAACAGGTCGCATCCAATAATGGGTCGAAACATGTAACGGTTCGAATCCAGAAATGACTCGAACCCAGAAACGGCTCGAATCCAGAAACGTCACAAACCCAGTAACGGTTCGAATCTAGAAATGGCTCGAACATGGATAATATGTACTAGAAGTGTTCGAACATGGGTTTCTATATTTGGAACATGTCGGTGTTTGATTTTTGCAAATTTGTTTGATTTTTTTTGAACTTGGGGTTTCTGTACTTCGAACATGGGTAATACGTATTTCCAGATTTTAAACATTGGTAGATTTCACACGTAGAGATTCGAAACCCCTAAATATTTTGTCAAACTCGAACATGGGTAATACGTACCAGAAGTGTCCGAACACCAAACACGCAGAAATCAACCCACACAACCCAAACCCAAAAACCCACAACTCTATTTTTTGGTTTTTTGGTGTTCAAACTCAAAAAACGAAGAGAGGAAGGGGTGGGGGCTCATACACTCCCACCATGGCTGCAAATCCTTGAGTTACCCCGCCACAACGGTCGAGACATCATCACAACTAGGGTATGAAACGAAGAACCTCAACACTCATTGCAAATACTTCAACAAGAAGCTTATACGCAGCGTCAAAAAGACAAATAGGCCTAAAATCATGAAAATCCTTTTATACTTTTTTTCTTCATAATCAAAGCAAAGAAAGAAGCATTTGAACTCATTTCAAACTCTCTATGTACCCTAAAATGATGAAACATACACATCACCTCTACCCGAACATGCTCCCAGCACTGTTGAAAAAAGGCTAGAGTCATCCCATTCAGACACGGTGCTTTATCCCCATTCATAGACTTAAACGGCAACCATCTACTACGGAAAATCTCTCTTCAACCAAGTCACATCCTTGAATGCATCAAACTCCAAACCATCTTTCCTAGGCTTCCAACCACCCTCCTCTTGAAATAAACCGGCATAAAACTCACACCCCGTGGCATTCTTTGTTGTTATTAACAGTCACCCCTTTGGTTGTAACTTGTTATTAACAGTAATGTTTCCCGTATGACATTCTTTATGCAGGATCTTATTGTTCAGGGAAATGGAATAGAAAAGGTAAGTTAACAATGTTGTCCTTGATGATTTGAGTTCAATGACATGCATCTCCACGGTCCTGCTGTAATGGATTATTGTAGGCTGTTGGAGAACTAAAGACGGGAGATATTTGTGGTGAGATTGGCGTCCTTTGTTACAGGCCACAGTTGTTCACTGTTCGTACCAAACGGTTGAGTCAGCTGCTGCGGTTGAACCGTACTGCATTTTTAAATATTGTTCAAGCAAACGTCGGAGATGGGACAATAATCATGAACAATCTTCTTCAGGTCTGCAAACACACTTAGATTTTTCTCTAACACCTCCAATTATTTAGCTGTTGTGCTCAGCATGGAGAGAAGGAAGTCTATGGAAGTTACACATAGGCATCTATTTGCAATTATATCATGAAATGTGTGAGGTATTCTCCACTGAGTAAACAGAGCTCTTATCCGAGCTGGATTGGTTACACCATACAATAGTTAGTTTAAAGTCCTTTGAAAATATTGTTGATCTACAGTTGGTTGCATTCGATCGTATGTTCGAGTTAGCGTTACTGGAAAACGGTAATAACTTGGTGAATTCATTTTAGTACGCATGTTTGCAAATATGCTACACCAACGTTTAATATCAAGGAATCTATTGATCCTAATTGCTTTTCCTATTTATTTCCTTAACCCTTTCCCTAGGAGAAGAAAAAATGTAGAGTATAGAGCTTTTGCAAGGAAGCTGATAACTTAAAAAAGCCTGTACTCTAAATTTGTAAATAATGCTTCTACAAATATGTTTTACATGAATCATCTCCAAGATAATATTCTATTTATTGGATGTTGGGATTTCGAAATAAGTACATTCTAAGACTGAAACTTAAAGAAGCCTACCCCTATCGTGCCACAATTTAGGCATGTGATGTTTCACTATTCGATTTTCCATTCCCGTACAAAACAATCACTTTCCAAGTGACCTCGAGTTGAATATCGTCTGGGCTTGAAGAGATTGTTTTCTTACACACTTACATACACAGACACAGGTGTGTGGTGTGTGGGTTGGGGGTGTAGAACAATGTTAGGAACACAATATTTGGAACACAACATAGGCACATGCTTTATTTGAAAAAACAATGGTGTGGACCCCACCATTTTTGTTGCGGGATCCACTATTTTCTTTCCAAATAAGGCATGTTGTACCTATGTTGTGTTCCAAATATTGTGTTCCTAACCTTTTTCGGGTGTAGAAATTGGTTTATAGGGAACTCTCACATGTACAATCCTTTAAAGGCACGATATTGGCATGCCATTTCTAATTATAATACTCCCTTTGTCCCAAATTGTTGGATCCTTTTGGGAAATCCAACTTGTTAAGGAGTATAAAAAGTTTGTTTTATTTTTTCTGTTTTGTCCCTATGTCCAGTCGATATTAACGAATCTGATTTTGTAGGATTGTTTTTTATATGAAACTCAAAACATATGTAATATGGATCTTGTTTGATAGATATCAATTAGTTCTATTATACAAAGTTTTCAAAATCATAAAAATCATTATAAGATAAAAGATATTTGACAAAACAATTGAGATGAAAGAAATACTTTTTAAGGGTAAAATTAGAAAATGACTATGTTTTGATAGATATTTTTAGAAATGAGACATTTTAGGATATTCCAAAATAGAAATAGGATCCAACAATTTGGGACATAGAGAGTATTATTTTTGGCACCTTAGATGGAAAAGCATGTTATGTATGAGATGATGTTTCTAGGGAATGAAATGGAGATATATAACCTCACCTCAGTTATCCAAATGCGCCGATAACATATAACTATTCTCCAGATTATGCATCCCTCATGTAACATTGTTGGTGCTTTCTTTCTCGTGATTTTCTTATATTTTATGCGCCATATTTTTTGCCAATGCAGCATTTGAAAGAGGAAAGAGACCCTTTGATGGAAGCAGTTTTGACAGATACTGAGCACATGTTGGCTCAAGGAAGAATGGATTTGCCTCTCAGTTTGTGTTTTGCAGCAATGAGAGGAGATGATCTGTTGATGCATCAGTTGCTGAGACGGGGTATGGATCCAAATGAATTGGACAGCAATGGACGAACTGCTCTGGTGTGTGGTTTCCTCTATCCTCATTCTACATATGCTTGAATGTGATATATATATATATATATATTTTTTGAATGTGTGCATTCCATGCTAAAAAATAACCGTCAAATTTGGAGGCTTCAAGTTTATTTTTATTTTGTGCTACAGCATATAGCAGCATCAAAAGGAAGTGTCGAATGTGTGCTGCTCCTTCTGGATTATGGAGCAGATCCCAACAGAAAAGGTATCATCTACTCCAGGATCACGTTCTAATTCTTTTTAGTCAAATTTGTTTGCAATAAACTCCTTTTTTATGCCTATCAATATCTTACTTCTTTTGTTTCATTTCATGACCTTGGACAATTTAACACTTCGTTACATCAAACTTTCACATTTGGTAATTCTGAAAACTTGGTATCTGGCCCCTTCTAATTGAAAATGATGTTCTATTTCACGGCCAACCTCTTTTCTACAAAAGACATGCTACAAAGTAGTAAGGACCTATGACCTGCAGTGTCACATGGTCACATGGCCTCACCAACTCTTTGCAGAATTCCCGTTTCCACTCAATATGACAAGGGAAACTGGGAAAGAGTATAAGATAATAATGTAAGATTGTACCCAAAATGCATACTCTGATCCTTAACCTTTAAACGAAGTTTGCTAAAAAAGAAGCTCACTTTGATTTTAAAGCAAATTTTGCTTTCTAGCCCCAAATTATCTTAAGTTTAAAGTTTTAAGGAGATCTGACTTGCGGACACCCACCCGCCCACCAGTCCATGCAATGATGCAACAGATCACATTGAAAGTGCTAACTGTTAACAGATCATTCATGCAGATTCAGAAGGAAATGTTCCCTTATGGGATGCAATTTTGGAGAGGCATGAACGAGTTATGAAACTTCTTGTAGAGAATGGCGCAAAGATATCTTCAGGCGATGTGGGTCAGTTTGCTTGCTATGCTGTTGAGCAAAACAACATAGACTTGCTCAAAAACATCATCCATTATGGTGGGGACATTACACTGCTCAACAGCCTTGGAATGACTGCACTCCATACTGCTATTTCTGAAGAGAACACAGAGATGGTGAAGTTCTTAGTCGATCAAGGAGCCGATATTGATGTGCCAGATGTGCACGGATGGACCCCGCGGCATTTGGCAGATTATCAGGGACACGAAGAAATAAAAACACTATTTCAAACTGTCAAAAGGACCAGTAAGAAACCTGTTGCTGTGCTCCCTGAAATGAAGGGTGCTCCCTACCTTAAGAAGTACCAGAGTGAGCCAACAATAACTCCTTTCACCCTGGAGCCGCAAGTCACAACACCAACCGCTGTTAAGAAGGTTACGTGGTCCAATGATTGTCGGAGAGGAAGGGCCAACAATTTTCACAATTCACTGTTTGGGTTCATGTCGGCAGCCAACAGACCCATTAGAGGTATATATGCATGGTTTACATTTCATTAATCTAGTAAAAATTTAAATTCAATTCAGCTTTATAGTGAATATATTACAAGTTGAGGACTAAGAAGTACTTCGTGAAACAAAACCCGTAGCACAGGTATAAGCAATGTGCTTTCAAAAGAAAAATAAGTAATTGAAAATTTCAATTATAAAGCTTTTTCGAAGGTCCCAATATTTTCTGGCATCATTCACATTTCTAAATAAATGTTATATTTTTCCAATGAATCATTAACTTCATTCTCTGTGACGCTCCCCAAGTTGACAATGTACGGGGCCAGTGTTTTCCCCCTTTCTAAAAACTTGTCCTCCAACTATTAGGTTGCAGGCTCAAGTCCTGAGACAAGTCACTTTGTGCATTGAAGTCAAATGTTAGATTTGTATTCAATCCATCCCATCCCAGCCAATCATAAATGAGTACTAATTGGGGGTTAGTTTTTTATTTTGTTAGCAGGGGAGAGTTTGAAGTTTTATACTGCAAATACCTGAGTGTGGTTTTTATGTTTCTTATAACATATAAAATTCCAAAAGTCAAAGCTACTATTGGAATGCCCATTTTTTTTATAGTAAGTTGGACTTGAATGATGCCATGCAGATGAGATCTGCCTTTATCCGCCTCCAAGTTCAGGGTATAGGGGTAACAACCGCGCGAGAGTCACAATTAGTTGTCCAGAAAAAGGAGAAGCTGCCGGAAGGGGAAGGGTCGCGTTTTTGCCCGATTCTCTTCAAGAACTACTTGATGTTGGTGCACAGAAATTTGGGGTCTCTCCCACTAAAGTCTTGACGAAAGATGGGGCATTAATTGAAGACATAGAGGTTATAAGAGATGGTGACCGTCTTATTCTTGCCAGTGATGGAGAACTTTAGTATCCAGAGAGATAAGATATATCCCAAGTGTACATTTGTGTCAGTACATTATTCCACTTAAGAATTACAAACATGAGGGAAAACCCATGTTTTCTTCCAGGGTTAGTTAGTTGCTCCTTTGAGTTTCATTATTCAACCTGGATTTTTGAACGGAGTGGAGTGGAGTGGTTGTGAATGGAGGATAGAGAGGAAATTCAAAATCATGGATAGCAGATTCCATCACTCCGTTTATTTAAATGATTGCTTTCTCTTTTCTAATTTTGTGCATTTTCCATCTACCGTAATGTTACTGTTGAAGTATCGCCAAGTGAAGGACTTAGTTTTAACTGTTGCCAAATTTCATGTATTTGGATCAACACCATGAAAACAAGCAAAAACATTTAAAAATCCTCAGTTGCACTAAGCTCTTGAGTTCCTTCTAGTTTTCTCTTTAAAATAGCAACATCGTCTCTCCCTTTCTTTTTTTGGACCAAGTAAACCGTATCCTTCATTCTCCAAATGCATAATTTTGCTCTTTTCTAAACATTTATTGAAGGATTTCCTTCATTTTCAAGTGTGGAAATAATATGGGTTAGATCGTGTGTAAAGCCATGGAAGATCTTGCACGTTCTACTGGCTACCTATTCTGGAACGTTATGGGATATTCCAGGGGTTCACTACAGGTGAGCTCAAACAAGTTACGTGAGATGTTTCAATTTCAAACTTAGCTTCTCTTTTTCGATAAAGAGGCTTCAATATAAAGCACACAAGGGTAGTCTGGCGATTTGAATACACAAGTACTGGTCTTGTGTTCAACTCTAGCTTTTCTTGGGCTCCGACTTATTTGGTACCTACAACTTATGGAGTGGTTTCAAGTTTCTACTTCTTCCCAAAATGCCAAGGGTACCCATGGATTGGGGGTACCGAAGGATTGGCGGTACCAAAGCTAAGGTCAGACTCATCTCGTGTCCCGCGTGAAAATTCAAGCCATTAATTATTTTTTAAATATTCTTTTAAGTGTCTCTGCAAAAATCAGCGTAGTCGAATAAACATAAGTGCTTCATCCAAATATCTATTTTCCATTTAGAAGTTTAGTCCTAAAGTTATAAATAAAAACATAGACGATTGGATGAAATGATTATATTTATTCAATTGCGATGATTTTTTGCAGGGTCAATCAAAAAATATTTAAAAAATAGCGCCTCGAATTTTCATGCGGAATCCGAGGGGAGGCCCACCCCAGATTCGGTGCCCATACAACGGTTCCCTCTCTTCATTGCTATGATTTTTACTACATGGAAACCATTATTTTTTTGTCCTGAGAGCTCCCAAATTTTTTATTGTACTTATTGTTTGGTAATTTCTTCACACTCAATAACATGGAAAAATAGAAGGATGCAGTGTGTTTCTGAGCAGCTAGCTTGTTGAGTCCCTTCTTTCACGCCCCACTAAGGAAGAAAGTTCAAAATGTAGTTAAAAATATATGCGATCGATAATCAAAGAACCATTCCATTGATAATCAAAAATACATTACATCTCAAATGAAGTAATGAAAAACGAAAATAAAAAGCAAACCGAATCGAGTTGTGCTCTGTCCTTAAAACAGATTCGCCGCCTCCGGGGTTGTTGAGGTGTCGTCGGCGTCTGTCTCTCAGGATAAGTCGGTTGAGACCACTGCTGTTGGAACACCACAACAGTAGCCTTGGCGAACTTGGCTGAGCTGAGCTCTCTCTCTCAAGAACGAAAATTGGAAGGAGTTGTGTTGCTCTGATTTCTTGTGTCTTGAACTCTTCCTCAACATGTGAATATATAGATAGCCAAAGCTCTTGGAAGAGGACAGCCTACCATTTAATGGGGAAAAAGTGTTAGGGGAATATTCCTCTAAAACAAGGAGGGAATCCCTCTCCGTGAATACGTGTTGTGTTTCCCAATGGTGGCTGGTTGCCCCTTGGGACCCTCCAAGCCAACCATTAATACCCTATTTTCCAACACAAAATACACGCAATCCCCAAAAGTTGGACTAGGTAAGTTGAAGGCATACAATGTCTCTTGGTTCCACTGGGGGCCATTGTAAATGCATTTTAATTGTTCCGATAAGAAAAGTGCCTTGTTCTGGAATACTATTTCAGTGCAACTTCCTCGCAAAATTCTTTTTTTATCATCATTAAGGTTTAGATGATTCTCCTACTCGATGATATGCAATAGCAAGGTATCTCTGTCGACCTGGCATGACTACAAATCTACTTTAATTTTTGGTGTTTTTAATTTCTTAGTCCTATCGATCTGTAGTCTTACTTTAGGAGATTATCTCTGGTTTCTGATATGCTTAACCGGAAATGATGATAGATTTTACTGGAAATGCATTCAAGAATTGAACAGTGATCTGATAGGCTTAACCGGAAATGATAATCGACTTTTCCAGAAATGTGTTCAAGAAAAAGAAATGGAAGAAGAAAGGTTTTGATAAATGAAGAACACTGGGGAACGTTAGGTCCCAATTCTTTGAGTACAATTCACACATTTTCCCTCTACCCAACTGCCATATTTATATCCTCTCTTATAACTACATTGCTATAATTACTTTGCTAACCTATTAACTACTTTGCTGAGGTCATGTAGTCCCTCCTTCTTCCAGATGAGCTCACGTGCATTCCATGTGAAGTCTTAGCTCAATCTGTATCATTCCCTCTCCCATGTGATGAGCCTTGTCCCCAAGGCTGATACTCTGGGAATTTGAACTGTAATTCCTGATAAAGCATCCAAGTTGCATCTTCTGGGAATGTATTTGACCACTGCACCAGTACTTGAGTTGCAGAAGACCCTTTGTGTTTGATTAACCTTCGTTCAAGAATAGCCACAGGCTGGGGTACCACAATGCCATCACTGCCCACAGGTGAAAGTGTGGGTTGTGGAATCACACTAGAGCCCAATTTCCTTGTAAGTAAAGACACGTGAAAAACTGGGTGCAAGTTAGATTGGGGAGGAAGACAGAGGTGGCAAGCAACCTTTCTAACTCTTTTTAACAACTGAAAAGTGCCATAATACCTTGGGATTAGTTTCATGTTGGACCTAGCTTGAAGTGAGGTTTGTTTGTAGGGTTGTAGCTTGAGGTACACCCAATTATCAACTTGGAACTCTCTCACTTCTGTGTCTATCATCAGCTAACTGTTTCATCCTGTTCTGGGATTGCACAAGATGTTCTTTAATAATCCTGAGTGTTTCTTCTCTGTCAGACCCCCATTTATCAATAGCTGCTATGTTGCATGAACTTGGGAGGTAGTGAATGTTGGTGGGAGGAGTTTGACCATAGACTATTTGGTATGGAGTTACATTTGTAGAAGAGTGATAAGTAGTGTTATATTGTGGGTGGGAATTTTCTATTCACCCTTTGCAAATGTCCAAAAATGTCCAGAAGCTGAAGATTGTTGATTTTCTGATTACTGCCGAGCTTCCAATGTCCTACAAACTAGCTGCAACACAAAAATAAAGCTAAGGGACCCCTCCCTTCTTCTCAGGGGGTACTCCGATGCTTAAGTTAATATTTGAAAAAAAATATAACTTAAGAAAAATCTGAAATTCAGAGAGAAAATTCAGTATCAGAGTTTGCATACCCTTGAGATATTTCTTGCCTTTGTATTTATAATGCTTTTCTTCATTTATTGCTTGGGTCCCATCTTTCATAAACTAAGTTTTTGAAGAGTGGGGTCTGACTGGACATTCCTTTTCTTTTTGTCTTATGTATGTTTTATATTATGTCAAACGGCCAGTAGGCCTTTCATGTTTCCATTTTCATCAATATTATTGGCTGCACTAAATCTTTCTTTTGTCACTTCATACATTATTCTTTCTTTACTTTTATGCGTATCATTCTTTTCTGAGATTTGCTTAATGATTGGAACTTTATTTCAATCATTAAGTAAAAACAAACTTTCAGTTATGATCAAATCTTTTTCTTCTTTCTTATGTTATTTCTTTATACAACTTAATTAAATATTCTTTTTCGACTTCTTTATCGAAATTAATATTATATTCCCGAGCTCTAATTTTGCTCGAGATACAGTTCTACAACGTATCGCCATCAATAATTTTGTTCATTTTGGATATCTTCTTTCGTAACTTTGACTTCATCTTTAGATAGAACTTACTCAGATCGTCATTTTCGATTGATTTCCCAAAATGAAAAAACCTTTTCCTGAGCTCAAATTTAGCTCGGGGTGTTCCGTTGTAAAAGACTGTTCATCCCGTTCTTTTTTATTAATTTCTGCTCGGCAACTTAATTTCCTGCTCGGAAAATATTAATTCTGTGCGGGAATTAATATTCTAAAACTTTATGATCATTTCTAATAATTGCATTTTTACCTTTCTATCTTTACATTCATTTTTACCTACTACAAAAGCCCACCAACTTTGCCCAGGATTTATGCCGAGCACAAAAGCCTGGGGAAAGCTGTTTTAATTTTGTAATTAGATGTGCACTTTCTTATTATTCCTTAAAATATCATTTAAGGCAAAATGACAGTATAATTTCATGCTTTTCGAGATGCCGTGTCAGGCGCATTAAATGTTAATTGACACCGCCTCAAAATACCTCGTTTTATTCAAAATTTTTGAATTTTATAATAAAAACATTTCTTTATAAAGACCCAGCCCTAATCGTATTCGTGCTTGCCACTCCTTCCTTTCTCTGTTTCATTTCGTCTTCGTCTTATTCCCCTTTTTTCTCTGTAAGTTTTAGGGTTTTCAAATTCTTTTTCTTTAATTGCTTTCATGGGTTTTTTTAGGAATTGGTGTAATACTCCACAATGAATGGAGCAATTTCGCCAATTGTACAACATCACGGATGCTGTTGCTACAGAGTTGGCGGCTGTAGATCACGATAAGCGTGAGCCTCGTGATAGGAACACCATTTACATCCCTCTCATTCAGATAATTGAAGGGGGAATTAGGTTTCCCCTCCATCGTCTGTTTCGGTCTGTTCTACGCCGCTGGAATCTTCTCCCAAATCAGCTAGCTCCAAACGTTACAAGGATGATTATGAGTGTTGTAGAACTCAATCGTCACTTGAGAACGAATTTAGGGTATGAAGATATTATGTTCTACTATACCCTCTGCCATACTAAGGACTTTACGTATTATATTAAAGTACGCCCAAATCGTTCTGCCCTGGTCGATTTGCTTCCAGACTCTTCGAAGGGTGCTGATGAAGATTATTTGATCGTTACTGGGAATTGGGAGCACCCAACTGATGAGGATCCCATAATTTATCTCCCAGATAGGGCTGTCACACCTAGTCTAGTATTTTATTTTTGCTTTCCAATAGTTTTTATGATTTATTCAGATTTTTAAATCTAATTTTTATGTTCCTCTTTTCTTACAGGATATGGAATCAATCCACCGAGCAAGGAATGCCACTATGGAACTCACCAAGACGATTTGAAAAAGGTCCAATATTACGGGGACAAGAGTTGTCATAGCTTACTTGGCTATACCCCCTGGTACAGAGGGTACAAACACAAGCAAGTAACTGTTGCCCGAGTTCACATTCTTGAGAGAATTCCAATTCCTTAGAGTTCTTCCCAGGTTGGTCCCTCTACATCTCGTCCTGGTCATCCCCGCCCTGGTCCAACATCTTCTCGAACAGAAACTGACCCAATAGATGAGGAAATAGACCAGACTGTTCATTCCCCAGCTCCCGAACAAGAAGGATCAGGTTCTATTGAAGAATTATTCAAAGAAGGTTTTGAGCATCAAGATTCTTCTGATTCTGTGGAAATCATAGGTGAATTTAATCCTGTTTTATCTTCTTCTTCTGATTACAGCCCTGAATAGACATGGCTTCTGATAGAGAAACTGATTTCTTGTCTATTGCTTTCAAGAAGGTGGTTAAAAAACCCTCATCTCAAACCACTAAACCTCAGATTTCTAAGAGTCAATCTTCTACTACTTCTCTTGCTATTCCACCTCTAGCAGTAATTCCTCTACCTGCAAAAGATCTCCCTCCTCCTCCACCTACTTCTACTGATATTCTACCAATTGCCCCTGCTGCTCCTAGCCACAATCTAAGGGCTAGGAAACAAGTAATGTACCATCAACCCAGGATCCTCCTCAGCCCAAACGTCCTAAAATTGTTGCAGAAAAGGGAAAACAGTCTGCCCCCGTACTATGGGAGCCTGACTTCCGCAGGAATGACAGGCCTCTGAATGTGGATGACCAAGTGATGAGTCCTAGGACTGCTTCTGCTTTAATGTCAGCCCTACTTCTGCCCAAAGATATTGAGGCAGAAGCAAGCCAAACTCTCTCCACCTTGTTCACTTCTTCACTTTCTCATATGTTTAAGGTATTTTTGAAATTCCCTTATTTTCCATTCATTTACCTATCTATTTTTAATTTTACTCTTCTTTTTTAGGCATGTCAACAAATGTATTGTCTTTCTCAAAGGACTTTACTAATAGGGCAATCTAAAGCTGATCTTGAAAAGAGGTTCGAATATGCCCTGGTAGAGAAAAGTGATCTTGAAGGAAGAACAAAGAAGGCAGTGACTGATTTGACTGCAGCTGAAGAGAAGAGTTCTTCGATTCAAAAACAATTGGAGTCTGTGAAGATTGAAGCTGCTTCTCACCTTTCTAAGAATGCTATTTTAAGAGAGCAAAATGCCGAGCTAAGGATAAAGCTGGAGGCTGCTCTTGCCGAGGTGGAAAAACAGAAGAAGGATGCTGAATCCTTCAAGATTGCTGCAACAAATGCTGAAGAGGCTGCTCGGAATGAAGGATACGAGAAGTGCAAGGGCTCCTTTGTAAGCCAACATCCAAAAATTACAAATACCTTTTATTTGCAAGGTTGGCTTGAGGCTCTGAGGGCCCTGGACACCCCAGAAGATTTCTCCTTATTTAAGGATATTACCTATCCAGTCCCGGGAGTTATTCCTGCAGAACTTCCTGATAATTTTGCATCATCATCTGCTGCTCCTACTGTTCAAGAACCATCTACCCAAGCTATTCTTGAATCTACTGCCACTGATCCCAACAATCCCGAGATTGCCAATGCTGATACCAACACCACCCCAGATGTTGTTTAGGAATTTGTCTTTCTTTTTACTATTTGGTGTACTGTATTTTCAGACTCCTGCACTCTTTCTTTTGGTAATGAAGATTGTGTTTCTGTTAAGATTTTCCTTTCTTTAGTCATTAGTTTGTCTGCTTAAATTCTTCTAAGGTTTAAATTTCAAAAAATCAGTAATCATTTTGAAACTTAAACTTTAATAGTAAGGAAGCATAATAAACTTGATTTTCCAAAAATCATACCTTAATGTTTTTGAATTCCCACTCTTTCTTCTGCGCCATTCTTTCAATCAACATCTTCATCATTTGCAACTTTCTTGACTCTATTAATCTTCAAATCTTTCAATCTTGCTTGCCTTGTGTCTTTCAAAATCTTTTTCTTTCTGTTTTGAGTAAATGCTGGGCTTCTCACCCTTTGCAATTACTCGAGAAGATAATTCCATCATCTATCCTAGGCTTGCTCTCACCTTAAGATATTTGATGAGAAAAATAGCCCCAAACTTTCTGTTTCGAACACTTGTTGGATTTCTCATCCTTTACAAGTTCCAGGAAGACAATTCTGTTCTAACATAGGCTTGCTCTCACCTTTGTTATTGAACAGTAAAGTAGCCCTTTTTTCTTTCTGTTTTGAGCAATGAATATTGGATTTCTCATCCGTATGTATTCTGCTCGAGAAGACATTTTTGTCACAAACTTTGAAAGTATGTGTCACAAAGCAGTAACCCCTTTGTTCTTTCTGTTTTGAGCATCAATATTGGACTTCTCATCCTTATATTTATGTGCTCGGGAAGACAATTTTGTCACAAACCCTAAGGCACGTGTCACAAAAAAGTAGCCCCCAACCTTCTGTCTTGTCTTTTCTGATGCTTTTCTTTCTTTATCTCTTTCTTTATCATATGCCCCCTTGCATGGAATTAAAGTTCATCAAGACTTTTATTGCATGCAATATCTGTAACAATACACAGTAGGGATAAATGAATATCATTCATATAAAAGATCAATACAACTACTGATAATACTTTCTTAAATTTAGAGTATTCCATATTCGTAGAATCACTTTTCCTTCTAAATCCACCAGTCTGTATGATCCTTGACTTGCTTTTCCAATCACTTTATATGGCCCTTCCCAATTAGGCCCGAGCTTTCCTTCTGTTGGATCTTTCATATTGCCGAGCACTTTTCTTAGTACTAAGTCACCAATCTGAAATTCTCTGGGATGTACTTTCTTGTTGTAATACCGAGAGAGTTGAGATTGATAAGCTGCCAGCTTCACATATGCTCTTTCTCTTTTCTCTTCAATCAAACCCAGCTGTATTGTCATTGCTGAATCATTGCCTCCCTGTTCTATCATCTCTGTTCTGATTGTGGGGATTCCCACCTCAAGAGGAATAACTGCCTCCACCCCATAAGCTAATGAAAATGGGGTTTCGCCACTAGACCTTCGAGGTGTTGTGCGATAAGCCCATAAAATAATAGGAAGCTCATCAAACCATCTGCCTTTTGCCTTGTCCAATCTCTTCTTGATTCCATCCAAAATAGTCTTGTTGGAAGCTTATGCCTGTCCATTGCTTTGAGGATATCCCACAGATGCATAAAAGTTTCTAATCTTGTAACCCGCACAAAATGATTTGAATTTATCTTGGAATTGGGTTCCATTATCAGATATCAATGCATAAGGGATCCCAAATCTGGTTATTATGTTCTTCCAAACAAACTGTTCTATATTCTTCTCGGCAATCTTTGCCAATGGCTCTGCTTCTATCCACTTTGTGAAATAATCTGTTCCAACCAGCAGATATTTCTTCATATGCTTTGCTGTTGGCATTGGTCCCACAATGTCTAGCCCCCATTGAGCAAATGGCCAAGGGCTAGTTAATGGTGCCAAATCAACAGCAGGTACATGAATAATAGGGGAAAACTTCTGACATTTATCACAGTTTTGAACATACATCTGTGCATCTTCTTGCATATAGGGCCACCAATATCCTTGAGAAATTGCCCTATGAGCAAGTGAACGACCTCCAACATGGCTGCCGGACACTCCCTCATGAATTTTATAAAAGGAATTTCTGTACAAGAGTTGGATGAACACACCTTAAATATGGTCAAGTGAAGGATTTTCGATACAAGTCTTGACTGGGAGAAAGCCAAAATTTGGTGGACTTAAGTCTCAGTCTGTGTGCTTCCTTCTTATTATCTGGCAATGTTCCATTTTGATATACGCCATAATTGGATCCATCCAACTTGAACCAAGATCAATATCCATGATTTCTTCCACAAGAGGCTTTTCAATGCTCGGCTGAGGCAGTGATTCAATTCTGATTGTGCGGCGGAGGTCCACTGGCACTGAGGATGCCAGGCATGCTAAGGCATCGACATGACTATTTTACTTTGATGTTATCTGCACAATCCTTGTCTTGGAAAAATGGCCTAAGGCTTCTTTAACTTTCTCAGCATAAGAAGCCATTCGGTCATTCTTAGTTGCATACTCACCAAACAATTGGTTAACAACCAACTGACTATCACAATGAATTAACAAGTCATCATCTTGACATTGCCGTGCAGTATTAAGTCCTGCAAACAAAGCTTCATACTCGGCAATATTATTAGTAGCATTAAAAGCCAAATGGATTGACTGTTCTAATGCCAACCCATCTGGTGAAAATAATACAACTCCAATTCCAGCTCCTTTGTTACAAGAAGAACCATTTACAAAAAGCTTCCATTGTTTTGATGAATCTTCTGGCAAATCTGCAATCTTTTCACTTGGCTCTAGTTGTTCTTCCTCTCGTCTTGATTGTTCTGATGACCCTGAATCCTTCTCTTGCATTTGTTCTGCTGTGCTGCTTCAGGAGTAAATTCTGCAACAAAGTCTGCAAGAATCTGTCCTTTGATTGTTGTGCGCGGAATGAAACGTACGTCAAACTCCCCGAACTCAACAGACCAGGCAACCACTCTTCCCGAAAAATCTGCTTTTTTGAGTACAGTTTTTAAGGGATGAGTGGTTGGCACTTCGATGATGTGAGCTAGGAAGTAATGTTTCAGTTTCCTTGATGCCACCACCAAGGCCAAT
>NMUG010002471.1:0-15965 GCA_002855965.1 Monotropa hypopitys | reverse complement strand
TAGTGGATCCAAACTGTTGTAGGCAAAGATGGGCTAAACTGCAAAAGAGAAAATGTTAGGCTACTAGCAGATGTCGCCGGTGAACCCTCTAATGGCTAAGTGAGTAAGGGTTTAGAGAGAGAAAAAGTAAATTGACAGAGTTTTGGCTCTAGGAGAAGGTGTACCTCAAGCATTGAATACTCTCCTCTATATATAGGACCATTGGCGAGTGTGAAGCATGCACTTCGACGCAAGTGAGTCCCCAGCCCATGCCGTTAGGCAGTGCACCTGTCCCCCTGTGCGTCTGAGTGGTTGGCTTACCGGTCAGTCCTCGACAATGTCATGTGGCGCCACCTGACATTCTTGGGCGGTGGAAAAGCTAATAAAGGTGGTCCGACGTGCTACGGCAATCAGGGAAAAGTTGATCTCTGTGTCAACCGTGTGTCTGCCATGCGCACAAAATCCGGGATACTGTCTCCCAAGGGAATCTTTCTTGTAGTCGAGGCTTTTGTCCTGTCTGAACGAAGGAGAACCCTTCGGTGCTAATGTGTCGTCGGTAGGGAACTGTCCCTGGACTATGATCCTTCAGTGCCTAAGCGAGCCCCAGGGAGCCCTCCTTCGTCGACCCTTTTCTTGCTCGGTCTCCTGACCTCTGGCCTATGTTCTGGTCCTCCCGGAGGAGGTTGTGGCTCCGGCCTCTACTTGGTTCGGCCCCCAACAATATCCCCTCAACCCCTTTGGCCAGGGCATATTGTCTCGAAGCGGGGTTGACTTGGTGCCGAAGAAATATGTTGGTGCTGGAGAGGAAGAGCGTCGGACCACTGGAATACCTCGGAGCTTGGACCTCTGACAACCTTATTCAATCGTCAATTGAAATTTGATGACATGTCGCCTTCTACGTTGATGGCGCATCTGCCAAACTGTCACATCAATAGCTGTCAGCAATGGTGGTCACTACGCGCCTGATCAGCCCTGTAGTGGATGGGACATCGTGAGCACGCATGGTCGTTTGGCAGTATCGGTGATGGAAGGATTTTTCTAGTCGTTGATTAACGAAAAAGCCTATGTCAAGCATTAATAATTTATAAAGACGAAAATAAACACTCTACAAGTAAAGTGGATAAGTCTGAGGTCAGTCCATAGGGAAATGTCAGAGTTGATGTAATTACTTTGCAAAGAAGTTTGGTTTTGCGGTAGAAGCGGTAGGATGCTAGTGTTTTTGTTTTGATTTAGAAAAAGGAAAACTAAAGCATAAGGAAGAAAAGATAAAAACAAGTTAAACTAAGTGGAATGGCAATGAGGGATCTAACACCTAACCTAAACCAATGTAGACTACTCCAATATCCATGATGACACGAAGGAGGGATCACGGCATAGGACCTCCTACGGGGTATTTGACAATCAAGAGGAAGTCACATGTCAAGAGATGACACGGGAATTAGAATTCGGCTCTCTGCACCACTTACACTCATTGGGCGACATGCTACAAGCATGGGTTGTGCCATCTTATGTCGACGGCCCATCAAATAGATCGACAACCCTTGGTTGGACCCGAGGTGAGAACTACATGTTTCTAACCCCTACAAAACCTCAAGACGAAAATTCAATTCGAGGTGAATTCGTTCACTTAGGCATTTTGTCGAACACCTAGCAGGACATCGCTACAAACATGCATCGTGCCATCTTATATCGATGACGCATCAATTAGATTAACACTGCTCGGCTAAGACCCTAGGTAGTGAATTCCTACACCCTAGCCCGCTACATTTTAAGTCCTAAATGGAGCATTCAAACAGAAGTCTAGGCCGGGGTGCTAGTCACCCCATGGCCAATCCAAGAGGGTTACTCCCTCATTACACTACACGCAAACATACAATTGAACTAAAACATAAAAAAATACAACATTGCAAAATAAAATATGAAATAACTTAAACATAACAACTAAAATAATTTACATCAATAGAGAGAGGAAGAGATTACCTTTGACATTAGAGGAGGGAAAAATCTCCAAAGCTCCATGGAAGCTCACCAAAAATGAAGAAGAAGAAGAAGAAGAAGAAGAGGAAAAAACATGGAGGTAGAAAGAGAAGCTCTCCCCCTCCCTAAACCCTAATAATACATATAAACATAAATCTAATTCTCCATAAAAATGTAATACACAACCTATATATACTCCCCCTCCCAAATAATTACAAAACTACCATTAATGATCATTTTCTGCATAATTTATACAGGAGGGACCAGTCCCCAACGGTACGAGGGACCGGTACCCTTTATATTTCCTCTTGGCCAAAAACATACTGCTCAAAAATCGTCCAAAATGAACCAATGGACCAGTCCGCAATGATATGGGGGACCGGTACCCATTGTCATTTTCCTCCAGCACGTGCGTCTCCTCGATAGCTTTCCAATGACATATTACAATTGGCAATCGGAGCTACACAGCAGAAGTTATGCATGTTGCTCTTGGGTTCCCTTCTTCCAGTAATTGGTGCCTTTGATGCCTCATTTGATGCTCAAGCTTCACCTCATGGCTCGAGATAATATCGGGGACTTCCGGACTCGTCCGGGGATCGGTAAATAACCTGAAAAATAAGGAAAACTACAAAACAAGGCAAAACATAAAAACGAACTAAAATGTAAATGAAATGCAAATAATTGGAATAAAAAGGGAATGAAATCGGTACACAAAACTACAAAATAGTGTGCCGATCACACACCCCAAATTATCATTTGCTAGTCCCGAGCAAACTCACACTATGACTCGATCTAAGTAACGACAAGAAAATAAAGGGATAGATCCTTTGAACCCCCAGGCTACCCCGGTAGGACGAGTAAGTTCTCATGAGGGTTTTCAACAACGATAACCCACAAAACGTAATAAATTGCTTAAACATGGCATGCCAAAACATGCAAGTCAAACTCAACAACAAAAAGAAAGGAAAATGGATCCTAGAGAAGAAGTGTGGGCAAACTAAGTTCAATAATGCTAGCAAGTGTAATAATAAGTCATGGCATCAAGATTAACGTGTACGTGCAAGGCTTTTTCGTCGCAAGTGAGACAACAACCCAAAAGTTTATCCAGACCGAGTCTCGACTTCGATTCTCACCGTATAATGCACTCAACAAATAAGACTCATTGAAACTAAGGTGCACACTCAAACTCTAATATGTACGGGCAGAAGATATGTATAATGGAAATCAAAACATTATGCACATTGTGACACAAAAGAAAGCTCTATAAGTGATTGTGCATCACAAAGAGAAATCTCATGACTAGAAATGCATCACAAAGAGAATTTTTATTCTTAGTTAACATACAACAAGTGATTGTCAGACTATAGGATCAACTAGGATGTCACACCCCGAATTTTCAAACCATTTTTTTGAATAAAAGAATGATTATTGATAAACCACATTAACCAACCACATGACAAGGGGCTGTGAATTACAAAACATATTACTTTAGAAAGCATTTTTATAAAGCATGATTAAAATTGAATCACACACAACTCTTTACATAAACTTGCTTGAAATTAAGATACAACCCACCTCTTACATTTTGGAATAGGGAATTCATTACAATGATACAACATGAAATATAAAAGGGATACAATGCGATGCTCCTCGCTGAAAAGGAAAGTAGAGCAAGCCAAAGCCAACTCCCCGCTACAAGTTATCAACCAAGCAAACCGGCAGAAAACTGTAAAAAGAAGGCTGAGTCATAAAGACCCAGCAAATATGCACCTATAAAGTACAAATGCAATTATGGTGACATGTGCAAGTGGTGTGAAACCTTATAATGCAATACCAAGCATGCCATCTCTCACACAATCTCAAACACCACTAACAAGCCACTAGTCAAGCCCAAAACACAATAGTCTAACCAAGACTTTCACCAACACTAGTACACAAGGAGAACCCAAGCCTTTCTATCTTTTCAAGACTAATAATAACACACATCAAACCTTCTCTTTACCAAGTACCCTTATCCACGCAACTAGGCAACACAAGCTAGTACAAACCGTAAGGGCTAAGAATCTCAACCACGACCGCGACGACATGGTAAACTATCATTTTATCTAGGGAGGACACTCCCAAGAACACAATCCATCTCTAGTGGCACCACTATCAACTATCGCAAACAAGCCACGTGTCGTATCCAAAACTAAGAGCTAATTCCGCAACTTAACCAAGTATCAACGACTAGCTAATCCTACAACTTAGCCAAATATCAACGACTAGCTAATTCCACGTCTTAGCTTAATCTCAACACAATTCACCAAACTACATTTGATAACATGTATCCCTTATGATCCTCTATATACATATCTATATAGGTACACATTGGTGATTTGATTTATCTTTCTTTATTAGTTTGTTCGACTCTCGGCTTAACACAACTTTGAAACCAAGTCACACGAGTATTGGCCGCCTCACTAAATAAGGATCGGCTTACCCCAAATGCGGACTATCATTTGAAAAGAGTCACATGAGTATCGAACTGTCCCATGAGAAAAGATCGGCCTACCCCAAACATGGACCGTCACTTTGAAAACCAATTTGAAAAACCATTAAGTCCGGGATCGATTTACGGTCTCTTTGACAAGTTCAAGGGTCGACTTGCTCATGAAGTGCCACGAGGGATGCACTATCACACGAGGTACCACGAGGGATACACCCACTCATGAAGTGCCATGAGGAATGCACTGTCATACGAGGTGCCACAAGGAATGCACCGAAGTACGAGGTGTCATGAGGAATACACCAACTCACAAGTTCCACGAGGGATGCACAATTCACAAACATTCGAAGACCACATCGTTTCGTCACAAAGTCATCGAGTCCACGAATTTCTTGTTAATTTTTGTTGGTTGTTTAATATAGATGAATTGAGTACATTTTCAAGTACGAATCAAAGGAGATGAATTCTCCACTAAGACAGTGAATTTGTCTACGAGGGACGAGTTCCCAAATTAAGGGCGACGAATTCACCTAGTCATTCCACCACAACTATCGATAGATTATGAACGAGTTCCCTAGTCTAGTATGACGAATTCACACATATATACCCAATTCTTTTCACCAAGGCATTTCACCAAACACCTATTATGCACAAGTGCATACAAGGGTCCTAGTCACCAGGGACACTTAATCTATCACCCAATGTTCCACTTATAAGCTCAAGGCCACATACAAGGGCCCAATCAAGACCTCAAGGCTATACATACAAGAGCCTAAGTAAAATCACCCAAATTCATCCAAGGCCACACACAGGGGCCTAATCAAAACTTCGCACAACTACGGAACCATGAATTATACATCCTTCGGGCATTTTATCAAACACCTAGCGGGCACAAGATCACCACTCAATTCCACTAATTTAGACTCCTAGGACAAACCCCCCCAATTCACATCAAACTCCACAATTCAAACATAAGTCCTAGACATCAAATTAACCACCATATAATCTCACAATCATTAAGAATACTCAAATCCAATGCAGGGATAAGTCCAATTTCATTTAATCAAACATTTCCAATTTCATGATTTCCGAAAACATGGTTTTTAAAGAAAACCTTTGATTTAAATTTTGTAAATCAATTTAATGGCCTAACATAATCACATAAACACAAGAGAGGGACATATTTACCTCAAGCTCTAACAATGGAGGAAACCCTAGTCGCGAAGTCCTTAGTGCCAACGGACCTATTGATAGACACGCTAAATCACTTATTCAGCACGTCTATTTCTTCCATTTTAGATCTATTTTATTGTCTTTGTAGCCAACTCTTGTACATATTAGCACTTAATGGTATTTTTGTAGGATTTTATCCATTTACAGGTTTTTAGCACTTTATTGCACATTTTAGAGTCATATTGGAAGCCCAGAAACTCGAAGAGTTTTTGTTTATAGTCATATGCTTGCAAGAATGATCAAGATCGGTGATGAGAACAACAATTGGAGGCCTACGATGGGAACCGGTACAGTGGAAAAAGAGAAGAAACCGTGTAGGAGCAAAAGTGCAGGAAGTGTAACCGGTTACGCCAAATCATGCGTAACCGGTTACGAGCAGTTGAAGAAATCACCAAGGAATAGATGAAGAAACTGCGAGTAGCGTAACCGGTTGAAGATCACGGCATAACCGGTTACGACCAGCTGAAGAATATCACGAGAAACGCAACCGTAACCGGTTACGACCTTTTTAGCGTAACCGGTTACGCTCATCGCGCAGTGAAAAATAAAAAGAGCGACTGTTTGAGTTTTAAAAGGACGGAAAGGACATTTTTACCCTCCATTAAGGGTAGTTTTTGGGACAAAACGTGTAAGGAGTATATAAGATGAAAGATTAGGTATTCTAATCATACTTTTTGACACTTTTTACTTCTCAAAACCTAGAGAGGGTGGCTACATGTTCTTGGAGGAAGACTTGTGAAGATTTGGTGATTTGGCTTGTGTTCTCTTTGATTATCTCTTGTTTTTGGATTGTCAATGGTAAGAAATCAATAAATATTATTTCAATTGTTCAAGGTTATTTTCAAGTTGATTATTTTCAAAGTTACTCCTTTATTTTTACATGATTTACATAAACTCTCATTCTATGACTTCAAAGTGTGTTGTTGTCACCATGAGTGGCTAGATCCATAGGAACTTGATCTAGTGGACCACTTGGTAACGGGTTTTGATTCGATTTAGTTTTCTCTATTCTCTCATCAAAAGACTTGTGGAATTCTCATAAGCGTTCTTACAAAAATCCTCCGAGATATACCTCGATGTTGCTACTGTAGGTATATTTTGTGTAGAGTTGTGCTTTCCAATAATACTTTCCGGAGTAGATCTCGATGTCGCCACTGTAGATCTACTATGTGGTTTTCCATTAAGTAGTATTCTCAAAAATAATATCTTCCGGAATATATCTCGATGTTTCCACTGTAGATTTATTCTGAGTCATAAAACGAGAATTGATTTAAAAGAAAATCTTCCGAAGGGCGTCTCGATGTTGCCAATGTAGACGTTCTTTGAGTTATAAAAGCGAAAAGGTTTTATCATAATATCTTCCGAGGTTTACCATAATGTTTCCACTTTGGTAAGCCTTGTGAAATAAATCGAATCAAATCCCCAATTCCCTAAGTGTGAAACGAAGATCAAGTTCCTTTCTTAATTAATTGTTTATCAACATTTAAGTTAGTGATTTAATTTCCAAACTTTAGTTTTCTCTCAATTCACTTGACTTTTTATGATTTTTGGTTTTAGAATAATTGTCATTTTATTTTTTCATATAAATACAAGGAATTCAACTAATAAATCCGACTAGTCCCTGAGTTCGACCTGGGACTTACCGCTCTACTAGCTAGAGTAGTTTGTTCTTGTTTTATAAATTTAAATGCACCCGACCAAAGTCCGGTGATTCAACGACTCGGATTTTGCATCTAGCATTTTGGCGCCGTTACCGGGGACTACAGTGATTTATTTTTGAATTTTTAGTATTTATTTTCTCTTTGTTTTCTTTTATTTTTATTAAAAGAATAAAAAATTTTAAAAAGAGTTTCAAAGGGAAGCAACAATCCAAGCAAGAAGAGCAACACTTCACAGGTATTTCTCTATCTCTCTCTTGCTACTTTGTGTTAATTGTTGGAATCATTGTAATCCATTGTTCAATTCTTTGATCTTCTCTTTATGTGGGCTAGAGGTGAGAACCAAAGGCTCAATAGAATGAATGATCAAGGGATTGAACCGGGAAGGAATAATCTAGAGAACAATGATTGTCATAGTGTTCACTCTCCTCACCTTCCTAACGATGAACAATATTTGAACAGTTTTGAACATTTCGAAGAGGAAAGGAATGGGGGAGGATCTTTGAACGATAATCCAAATTTAGATGATATCGGTAACTTATGAATCACATTGTTAATCTTGGAGCAAAAGTACCCCCACGGGATTACAATAATCCCAATAATAAAAATCATGGCAATGCAAATATGAATAATCAAAGGAACCAAAGGCCTAATAACCAACAATATGGTCAAGGGTATGAAAGAGGCCAAGGGTATCATAACAATGAGGTCGACGGGAATAGACGGTTTAACATGTATGAACATATAAATCCGGTACGTGTTGTGGCACAATCATGCATTGTTTTACCGCCTCAAAGTAACCTCTTTGTGGTGAGATCCAACTTATTACTACTACTTCCTCAATTCCATGGGATAGGACATGAAAATCCCTTCTTGCACATTAAAGATTTTGATGAAGTGGTGAGAACAATGCTTGACCCGTATACCGATGAGAACGTGGCATTTCTGAAATTGTTTCCATTTTCGTTGAAGGATCGGCCAAAATCATTGCTGAATTCATTACGTTCTCGTCTATTTATTGTTGGGCTCAAATGAACCAAGAATTTTTGAAAAAGTTCTTCCCGGCTCATAAAACAATAGCTTTGAAAAAGCAAATTCAAGGATTTTCTGAGAAGCCGGGAGAAACTTTTAGTCAAAGTTGGGAACGTTACAAGGAATTGATGAATCATGTCCCCCACCATGGCTACACCACACCCCAACTGGTTTCATTTTTCTATGAAGGCGTGTCTTGCGGGACACACCAATTTATTCAAACCATGTGTAACGGGGAGTTCTTGTATAAAGAACCAGAAAAGCCATTGGACTTTTTGGATGAAATAACCGAAAACACTCAATCATGAGAAATTTCGTATCCTTATGATCGAACAAGAGGATCTAGTTCATCAGCTCCCGTTCCTGGAGCCCAATTTCATTTAGATGAGACCGATTACTTGCATGCAAAAATTGCCCAATTGACTAAAAAGTTGGAATCTTTGGAAAAGAGAAAAGTGAATGAGGTGCAAGTTGCTGCCGTTAAGGAAAATTTTTGCAACATTTGTGAGATGGTTGGACATCCAACCGATGAATGTCCTGACATGCCAACTATCAAGGAGATGTTGTATGAGCAACTTAAGGCAAATTCAATAACGCAGCAACCTCCACCTCCACCGCGCAACAATTTTAATAATTATTCTTCCAATGACAATTACCATTCCAACAATAAAAGCAATTCTAACTCAAATTGGAGGGGGAATAATTATTTCAATCAAGGACCAAATCATGGTCCTAACTACAATAATCAAGGTCACCACAAATAGCAATCCAATCAAAGCCAAGGTTACCAATCCAACTACAATCACAACAACAATAATCAAAGGGGATATGGTAACCAAGGCTATCAAAATCAAGGTGGGCCTTCGCAATATCAACTACAACCATACCAACCTCCTCACAAAAGGGATCAATTTGAGAAGCAACTCACACTTCTAACACAATTGGTCAAGGAGCTCATGGAAAACCGAGCTTCCACCTCAAACCTCCCTCAAAATGACAAAGGACGATTTCCTTCTCAAACTCAACCAAACCCGAAAGGGATTAATATCATTGAAGGAGGGGAAGAGAACAATCAAGTGGAAGACATCAAATCCATTACGACACTTCATAGTGGAAAGACCATTGACAATGACATCTCTAAACCCAATGTCTTGAGCGAAAATGAAAAAAAAATCAATCAAAGATAAAGGGAATAGACCATGTGAGCTAAGCGAGGAAGAGGAGGTGGTGTTGGATGTTGACAAAGAAACAAACAAAAAAATTGAAAAAGAAAAAGAAAAAAAGAAGGAAGAGGAGAAGGAAGAAAAAGAAAAAGGTGAGTCATCTAATACCGGCACTTACTCTTGTCCCATTCCATACCCACAAAGGTTTTTGCCTCTTGCCAAGAATAATCATTACAATGAAATTCTTGAAATCTTTCGGCAAGTCAAGGTTAACATACCTTTGTTTGATGGCATCCAACAAGTGCCGGTATATGCGAAGTTTTTGAAAGACCTATGCACAATTAAAAAGCAACATCATGTGCACAAAAAGGCTTTCTTAACGGAGCAAGTGAGTTCAATTCTCCAAGAAAGTACTCCTCCCAAGTATAAGGATTCCGGTTGCCCGACCATATCTATAACCATGGGGAATGTCAAGTTAGAGCGTGCTCTACTTGATTTGGGAGCGAGTGTTAATCTTTTCCCTTACCATGTCTATCTTACATTGGGGCTTGGAGACTTGAAGAGCACCGCGATGACTCTCCAATTCACGGATAGAAGTGAAAAGAGACCAAGGGAAATAGTGGAGGATGTAATTGTCAAAGTTGACAAGTGCTATTACCCGTCAATTTCATGGTCCTAGATACCCAACCGGTTGCTAATACGGCTGCTCAAATTCCCGTTATCCTAGGACGCCCGTTTTGGCAACAACTAATTCAAAAATTAATTGCCGAACGGGTGTCATGCAAATCACATTCGGGAATATGACGGTGGACCTTAATGTCTTTTTCATTGGAAAGCAACCGGGAGATGATGATGATGTGTATGAAATCAATAACATTGAAACCATGGGGTATGCTTGGAGCGGGTTGACGGAGGACCCCTTGGAGTCGGCTTTGGTGAATGTCGGGGTAGAGACACATGTGCCTACACCCGAGGAGAATGAATGCATCTATTGGTTGAATGAGGGCATAAAAATTGACATGGTGGGATGGACACTTGGATTTGAAAAATTATCTCCATCGGGGAAATCATCCATTCCTTCAAGTTTCCAACCATAAATTTTGGAGTTGAAACCACTACCGGCCTCCTTGAAGTATGTTTTTCTTGGCACGGGTGAGACATTCCCCATGGTCATCTCATCTACTCTCCACACGGAGCAAGAGGCTGCGTTGATGCTTGTGTTGAGGAAGTACCAAGCCGCGATTGGGTGGACTATAGCCGACATCAAGGGCATAGACTCATTAGTGTGCACCCATCGCATTTTTTGGAAGAGAATGTGAAACCGTCCCGCCAACCCCAAACATGTTTAAATCCCAACATGAAGGAGGTTGTGCGGGCGAAAGTCCTTAAGCTATGGGACGTTGGGATCATATATCCCATCGCCGATAGCCAATGGGTAAGTCCGGTGCATGGTACCTAAAACATTCGGAATTACGGTAGTTAAAAATGACAAAGATGAATTGATTCCCACCCGCACCATCACCGGTTGGAGGGTGTGCATTGACTACCGTAAACTAAACGCTTGCACCCGGAAAAACCATTTTCCACTCCCATTTTTGGATCAAGTGCTCGAAAGAGTAGTCGGCCACCCATTCAATTGCTTTTTAGATGGGTACTCCGGCTACAACCAAATCGAGACCGCATTGGAGGACCAAGAGAAGACAACTTTCACTTGCCCCTTTGGTACTTTCACTTACCGGCGAATACCATTCGGTTTGTGTAATGCACCCGGTACCTTCCAATGTTGCATAATGGGAATCTTTAATGACATGTTGGATAAGATTGTGGAAGTTTTCATGGATGACTTTTTGGTTTATGGTTCTTCTTTTGACCATTGCCTCCATAATCTCAGCTTCGTCCTAGAGAGATGTGTGGAAAAGAATCTAATTCTAAATTGGGAGAAGTGTCACATTATGGTGACCAAAGGCATTGTTTTAGGCCATGAGATCTCCAAAGATGGGATTGAGGTAGACAAGGCCAAGGTGGGCCTCATTGCAAAACTACCCATTCCCAAGACGGTTAAGGACGCGCGATCATTTCTTGGGCATGTCGGTTTCTAACAGCGTTTCATCAAAAAAATTAGCTTGATTGCCCGGCCCTTATCCAGTCTACTCGCTAAGGACACTCCGTTTGAGTGGACAAAAGATTATGACGAAGCGTTCTCTTCTTTGAAGGAGTCCCTTGTGTCACCCCTATCATGCATCCACCAGATTGGAGCCTTCCATTCGAAATTATGTGTGATGCAAGTGACTATTCCATAGGGGCTGTTTTGGGCCAAAGGAAGGAGAATGCCCCGTATGTGGTGTATTATGCTAGTAAGACCTTGAACGAGGCCCAAATGAATTACACCACTACGGAGAAGGAATTGTTGGTGGTGGTCTTTGCTTTAGAAAAATTCCGGTCCTACCTTGTCGGTTCACCTATCATGGTCTTCACCGACCACGCCGCACTTAAGTACTTGCTCACCAAGCAAGATGCTAAGCCCCGACTCATTAGGTGGATACGCTTTGTTCAAGAATTTGACATTGAAATAAAAGATAAGAAGGGAGTGGAAAACGTGGTAGCAGACCATATATCCCGATTGGATTTCGAAAGCAAAGACCATGAGGAGACTATTTGCGAGTCTTTACCGAATGAGCAACTTTTTGCCATCTCCAAGGCACCTTGGTATGCGGACATAGTAAACTACATTGTAGTCCTGGAACATTGAAACAAAAGAGACCGCAACCAATTTCTTAGTGAAGTGAAAAAAATTTATTTTGATGATCCATACCTTTTCAAATATTGTTTGGATCAAATCATGAGAAGGTGTGTACTTGATGATGAGTTCACAAATATTTTAACTTTTTTGTCAATCGGGAGCATGCGGAGGTCACTTCTCCACTAAGAAAACGGTTGCGAAAATTTTACAATGCGGGTTCTATTGACCAAGTTTGTTCAAGGATACACACCAATTTTGCCAAGCTTGTGAGAGGTGCCAAAAGTTGGGTGGTGTTACAAAGCGCCACATGATGCCCCTAAACCCGATCTTCACTATCGATGTTTTCGATTATTGCAGAATCGATTTTATGGGTCCATTCCCACCCTCTTTTGGCCACTTATACATTTTGGTTGCCATAGATTATGTCTCCAAATGGGTGGAGGCAATTCCGTCGCACACTAACGATCACAAGGGGGTTGTTAAGTTTTTGAAAGAAAATATCTTTTCGCGATTCGGGATGCCGAGAGCCATCATTAGTGACCAAGGCACCCACTTTTGCAATCGCCCCTTCTCCATTCTTATGATAAAATATGGAGTTACGCACAAGGTGTCTACGGGTTACCACCCACAGACAAATGGGCAAGCGGAATTGGCAAATCGGTAGATAAATCACATTCTAGAAAAGACAAACAATCCTAACTGAAAAAATTGGTCATTATGTCTCACCGATTCATTATGGGCATACCAGACCGCCTACAAGACCGTTTTGGGCATGTCACCCTATCGTCTTGTATATGGGAAGGCGTGCCATCTTCCCGTAGAGATGAAGCATAGAGCCTATTGGGCTATTAAGTCCTTGAATTTCAACTTGGCTCAAGCGGGACTTAACCGGAAGTTGGATATTGCTGAGCTCGAGGAATTAAGTAGAGATGCATATGAAAATTCAAAAATTTACAAGGATAGAATAAAGGTGTTACACGACAAATCGATTATGCAGAAAACCTTTACACCTAATCAAAAACTTCTCTTGTACAACTCTCGGCTACATCTCTTTCCGGGTAAACTCCGGACTAGATGGGTAGGTCCCTACATTGTTAAGAAAGTATATGATCATGGTGCCATTGAGATAGAGGATCCAAAAAATGGTTACATAAGTAAGGTAAATGGTCAAAGACTTAAACCATTTTTGGAAAATTTTATGGAAGAACAAGAGGAAATAGTAGAAGAGTTGGTAGATCCGGTATACTTGAAAACCTAAGAAAAAAATTAATCATGGAAAAAAATAAATAAATCCTTAACCAATAAAATCTAGGAGACTTAAAATCTATGGAGATTGAGATAGCTCCAGTGTTTTCCGTGCTCGAACGGCCGGTGGATGGTCTAGTATAGCCACTCGATAAGTTATCCTTGGTAATGTATTATCTGGGATTACCCCGGTAAAAGTATGGATGATGGGACAAAAGTGATTGGAGGTTCTCAAGGTTTAGCCACAAAGTGTGACCTTCGAAAACTAACCTACCGAGTAACCATTTTACCCAGAAATTCCGGGAGATTTCCTACTCTAATACATTAACCAAGTGAGTGAGTCGGGGAGAAAATTATATCTCGTGATGTCTGCGTGAATGAACGGTGAAAAAATCTTCAAACTTGGTCGAAGTCTAGGTGGGTTGACATGCCCCCGCAAAGGTATGCAAATTCTTTCATTCTCTATCTCTCTACTTCTTTACATATGAATTGTTCCAATGTTTTACCGCTTAGGGGACACGACTTAATGCAAGTTGAGGGATGGGGATTATTTCGATGCCTTCATTCTCCACATTCCTACTAGTCCTATTCTTTCTTACTCCGAGGACGGAGCAATTTTCAAGTTGAGGGATGGGGAACACTCCATTTTTACTTCATTTTCTTTATTGCAGTGTTATCTTTGCATTAGTCCCAAAATTTGGTCTAAACTTTATTTAAAGTACAAGAATGTGTAGTAAAACATGCCCTTTTTGATCAATTTTGAGTGAGAAATTGCAGGACACCGATTGGAAGTCAATTGAGGACATGAATGGCTTGACACAACTCACAAGGAATGGCGATTCAACAACCAACATCATTTTCCGTTGGACCATTATTCCTTTGTGGGGTAACTTTGATTCTTGTGGTTTTGCATGTCACATTAAATTTCTTTATTGCATTTGCATCACATGTGGGATTGATCGGAAGAGAATCTTAGGCATTTCTTTGAACAAAAGGCCATTTCCATTTTATTTTCCATTATGATGAACCTTTGCACCCCTTTGAACCCTTACGTTATTTATTTTACACTTTTATTCCCATTCTTTATCATAAGCCTAGGAAACCACGTCTTTGGGGGAATTAATCATCCAAGGGTGACTTTGAACCTTGAGATGTCATTCTCGGAATAGGTTGGACTTGAGTGAGAAGGGGAATGAGAAGTAGGTGCAATGGTGTGAAGGAAATGGGATCTCCTGGTGGATTTACTGCTTTACCCGTAACCGGTTAGGGTTACAGGCGTAACTTGTTATGGTATGTCAAGTTGTGCAAAGGTTTTTGATCAGTTTTGGAGAAGAAATACTGCAAGGTGTGTAACCGGTTACGGTAATAGGTGTAATCGGTAGTGGAAAACTTTGAAGAAATGAGTTCTGAGCATAACCGGTTGACTAGTAGAGGTTACGGAAGAAAAAGTGTAACTGGTTGCGCCAAACAACGCGTAACCGGTTATGCTCAGCTAAAATTAAAAAAATATATTTAAGGAAAATCTGGTGTAACCTCATAACCCATACGGTTCTCTCCCTCACCCCCGACTGTGGCGAAAAAGGTGCCCTAAGCCCCCAATCTCTTCATATCTCTTAAATTCTCTTCTCCCCTCCCTCTACACACATTCTCACCCTAAATCTCTACCCTCTACTCCCTAAATTGAGGGATTTCTTCATCCAAATCAAAGGAATTCATGGCCTAGGAATGCGAAATTCCCCAACTCAAGTAAGTGCCCGAAATCTCAATTTTTTTGGAAATTCAAGGTGAAATAACTGTATGGGGGTTGGAAATTGATTGATTGTTGACTGGATACCTTTTGTAGAGAAATAAGGTGGGAATAAGAAGTCGAATTCTGCTGTTGCCGCTGTAAATCCGCTGACCGTAACAGGTTACGCTCAAAAACACGTAACCGTTTACTCTTTCAGTTGCAAATTTTTTTTGTCTGGATTAATACCTGTGCAGGGCCTTTTGCAGGGGTCATTCAAGTAGAAACCCAGTAATTTGGCCTACACCACCATCTCCACCAATGGAAAAACCTCCAACAGAGAATCCTACTGACACCATTCCTCCTCCGGCACCGGAAAGCCCAAGAGAAGAACTGTAACGACTCGAATTTCTGTTTTCCCTTTTAATCTAATATATCAAATAATGATGTCATCAATATTGTGAAATACTCGTAGATTGGCTAGAGTAAGCCCGGATGAGAAGAAAGTTCCCGACACGTCACCCGTTGACGGTTGAGCATTCGATTAAGTCCTTGATGGCTTCCAAATTATTGACGACCAGATCCTTTTGTCAAATCTGAAATCCTTCTATATGAAAGTCGTAGAGAATTCAATTACGAATCAAACGCAACTTGAATCGTCTCAATCGGAGTTCGGACGAAAAAGTTACGGCCAAAATACTCCCAGCTAACATTGAGTTTCATA
>NMUG010002470.1:0-15965 GCA_002855965.1 Monotropa hypopitys | reverse complement strand
GAATAGGTCGGCAACAGAGAAAACAAGATCCTGGGTTCGGCACAGCTCTCTAATGCAGCCGACCACTCTATATACATTCCCAGAGATCTGGACAGGCGAGAGCTTATACGCTCGAAGAAGGTCCCTGATGAATTCATCAACAGGGAACCGGAGGCCACCCTCCGTGATAGCCATCAAAGAAAAAGTAACAAAACTGTCCCCGTATGGAACCTCGGCCGGCTCATACAGAAGCTCTATAGTGACGTCGTCCGGAATGACGTACTTCTCCCTAAAGCCATCCGGCAGCTGGCCGCCGGCACATGTGTAGTGCAGGTATGGGCAAATTCTCCTACCGGACGGCCCAGCGGCCTCCGGCTCATCTCCCTCAGATGCCTCCGGTTCCTCCCCTCCGACGACCTCCGCAGCTTCAACAGGAGCCGTCAAAGGAATAGAAGCAGCAATGGGGCTGGCCGACACGACAGCTTCGTCGGGGATGGCCTCGTGTTCTAACGATCCAGTGTCGGATTCATCATCATAAGCCTCAGCGTCCGAGTATCTCTCTACATCGGTGACGGATCGCGTGTCGTCGGAGTCTAACATCTCGTGCTCACGTCCTGCCGGACAATCAAAACGACAGTTAGAGGGCGATAAATCCCCATACTTGGGGCTTGCGCCGACTCTACTTACCCTCCGCCGATTGGGTTTGAAAAACCCGATTGGCAAGAAGATTGACCGTCCGGCAGACAGGCAGTCGGACTGACGAATCTCCCACAGATCAAGGCAGAAGGACGTCTTACTAAATGAAAGGAAATATACAACTATAGAGGTCCGTACAATACCTGAAAAAGAAGGAAAAGAAAACCCTGCAAGTTTGAAGCTCCGGAAGCTAGGCAGTCGTCAGAATCAGGCATCGGAGAGCGAAAATGTTTTCGAGCAGTGAATGCCACAACAACCACCTCTCCGTATTTATAGGCAATGGCAGGGGACATCTTGCCCTTCCCGAATCCCGAGACGCCGTTACGAATTTCGAAGAGGCGTCCCATCAGCACAACCGCCTTCCTCAACCAATCACAAGCTGACACATGGGTGTTGACAAACGTCGGCTAGAACATCATCATTGCAGGCTCAACAACGTGCCGGACAACGCGCGTGCCATAGACGCCTGCCACGGAAGTTTCTGGGCCATCCAGGCAATCGGTCCTATTTAATGTTTGGCCCTCCGAGCATTCCAGCGTCCGGCGTACTTCTTCAATCCCTTCCAGCAAACTGAAAAGGAATTGAGGGGCTATTGTGGTAGCCGGACCCCACTTGTCTCGGGCCGGACCCCCAACATCCGGATTTAACATACATCTTACGGAGCAATCCAGGGCCGTCGGCCTCACGGACCTCCGGACATACACTGCTGTCGGACAGATTCGTCGGATCATCATGTGTTCGACATCTCAAGCAGTATCAACGGACACCCGAAGGAACCAGGTCGGGCCGGCCATGCGGTCTCCTTCAACCTTCGGTATTCTTATCCGGACGTCAAGGAAGCCCAGCGTTCCTACTCCCTACTGGGACAAGGGACAACTTCCACCGACGGACGGTCTAATGCCGGAGGGGTCCACCATCGGCAGCAGCAGGGAACAATGACCTCCGACAGGTGGCACTCGGGTCGGCCGTACATCTGCTGACGTGGCCCGGGTCGGTTCATCGGCCCAACAACACTGTAGGGCTGACATCAGCGCTCGGCCTCCCGCCCGTGTGCATCACGCGCCTGTATCTTTGGCAACAAGTCAGCTCTCTCTATAAATACATCCTCAAAACACTATTCACAGGGGGGACTTTTGGTATCTCTCCGACCCCTTGTCTCAATTACAGTTTCCTTCTTCGACAGTTGCTGACTTTACCATCGGAGGCCCCTCTCGTTCGCTGCCGACCGGTGGGCACTAACCTTTGTGATTGCAGGAGCCAAGCAGGTTGACCCTCTTCTCTTATAGGTACCCGAAGCACTCGACCGAAGCTCTCAGCTCAAGTCATCCGGCCATTACCCGAAGGATCGGAAGAACCCTCCGGACAACAGGCACCACAGTCATTGTTTGTATTATCTAAGAGATCAGAAAGAAAAGTATTACTAGTTTATCCATGTGAAGGATTTCTGGTTAGTTGCTGATTTGATTTTTCATTGCTGTTAATTCATTTGGTATCATTCTTCTAATCTGTTTTGAGATTATTATTGTGAGGTTTATTGATTTATCTGCTAAATTGGTATCAATGTGCTCGTGGTATAGTGTATCAAATTTGATTCATTTTCTAAATTGGCATTAATCTTTCAATTTGAATCACTATTTCCATATTTTTAATTGGTATCCAAAATTTCAAATATTCAATTGGTTTCCTTATAATCTTTCACTTGCTTTATTTTGCATGGTATCACTTATTTAATCCTCATATTTGTCTTTGTTTTTTACGCGACAAAGAGTGGTGTTGATACCCTATTTTGACCCACTACTCGGAATCAGACAATTTGACCTCAAGATATGTCAAAACTCAACTCCGAGATGTTTGGACTTTCTCACAAGTGACACCGACATCAGTCACTAATGATTTATCAATGAAGAAATGTCGATAATATATCAAGGAATATTTACGTGAAGAAATACTATCAATCTGATGCACAATTTGTGAAGAACAGTAGTTGGACGCATAAAAAACACCTTTGAACGAGCATTTGACTCCGGTTTAAGCAGATATTCAGTGAATGTCCAAAATCAAGTTTCTCAATGGAAATTGGTCGGTAATATTATCCCTGAGAAAATTGTGCAAAGACTAACATCATCGGATTAAAAACCATAATTTAGTTGGATACAAATACTGTTATGTTTATCTTGTCATGGAACAATGAACCGACATCGGAAATGTCCAAACTAAATTTTTATGGAGTCCTTATAAAAAGATTGACATTTCCAGCAGAATAGTTGCGATGGAGAAATGACCATCGAAAAGATAAGCACAAACTGTGAATTCTATGTTCCGATCAAAAAGCCCAAGAACCAATCTTTTCTCAGAACTTATCCGTTTCAAGAGGTTTATATTTTTAAAATTCACAAATCGGCCCAGTATATATGATGGTACTTTTGGTTTCGTCAAAATTGGGGCTCAAGGTACATCAGAGCAGGCATTACGGGCCATTTCGGAGCAGAACGGAATGCGATTTACATCTTGGCACAAAATATTCCAAGAATATTCCATATTTATCTTACTTTGGAACAAAAATCCAAAATAAGAATTAATGCGGGACAAAAACAAAATTAATTCTGGTCATGGTGTGTGTTGAGGCCAGTCCACTCAAGCTGGGCAACAAGTTTGCTGACATCAGCATCGCAACTATAGTTGCGATAGTGACATTAGCATTGTAACTATTGTTTGGAAATATTTCTATATATAGATCTCTCCTTCGGTCTTTGGGACGACTCCAAGAGGTGACCAAGCCCTATTGAAATTTCTCCACACTCCCCTGATCTAGACAGAACCCTTCTCTCTCTCAAAATCCTTCCCAAATAAACCCTATTCCAACCCAAACCTATTCTAATCACCCTTAAACCTTCAACACCTTCATCAAAAACTCAAGAAAACTTCCTCACATACAAAAACTAGCCACCAAAATTCACCAAGCTTAAACACAAAAAATCCCATTTTCTGGTAAACCAAAAAACCCCTGAAACCTAGTCGAACCTATGCCGAAATGTTGCTAGCATATTTTTATCTAGATCATATTTTTCGGCAACGGACTTCTTGTTATAAGACTTTGTATTCGGAAGGTAGCGATAGAAATTCCAGGTTTATAGTTTGGTATAGTACGGTGATTTTCCGAGTACTATAACTTATTATAGACTAGAGAATAATATCACATACCGATCCACAATCGGATTGTAATTTGGACAAGATATATAAATAGATGATTTTCATTTTAATCACAGCGTTGTAACCGATGTAATTTGTTCCTTACCCTTCTCTTGTGTTGAAAATGGATAATTGGTTTTACCGATGATTTATTTTTCACACTTTAAAAGTTGATATTTAAAAATTCATTTGATGACATCTCGACTTTATGTACGTCTATGGCGACTAGCCATTTGGTTGGATTATGAATTTGTAAATGTCAATTCATTCAATACTTTGAAATTTTAATCATCTAAAATTCATTTTGTGATATCTCAGTCTTGCGTATGGCTATGCCAACCGGCTAATCGGTCACATCTTGATAATCTAGAAATCAACTTTTCATTGTTATAAAATTGATGTTTATAAATTCGTTCAAATGATTTCTTGACTACCGTATGGTTATGTCCGACAAGCCATTTAATCATTTTCTGAAATTTATAAAATTAATTTTATTCAGACCGTTCAACTTGGCCATGCCAGCACGGTGTATATATATTATATATATAAGTATAGATATGTATATATATATATGTATACTATATCTATATATATCTATATATTATCTATATAATAAATCACAACGTCTTATACCCCTTATATTCACGTCCGTTAGATCTTATCTTGAACGAATGAGATTTATCCCCCTTAAACACATACACACCTGTCCAAGATTAACAATTGAGATTCATTTCCAATCTGATCCAATGGCTCAAAAAAATTGGTATACATTTTATCTTAACTCACATTTATACCCAATCCTTACACCCCACCGCACAAAGCACATGGCACGCTTGTGCACCTTTTCTCGAATATTGAAACACTCTGACTTTCTCCGCATTCCTGCCACTATATATTCCATCGCCAACATCGCCATTCTCCCTGTCTTACTCTCTCTCTCTCTCTCTCTTCATAGCTCTCCCCTCACAAACTCTTCTCGCCCTCTCGAGAAACCCTCCTCACATCCTGACGAAGACCGTCAAAATTCCCCTCATTGAGAAAACCTCCTCACATCCTGATGAAGGTAGAGATGTGTTGCAGAGATTCGACGAAGATAAGGGCAATGAAGATGATGACAATGAGGGTGACGCTCATGCTGTAAACAACGTTCTGCAAATAAACCACTCAAGAACGCAGAAGCAATTCTCCTCCTCTCTCTCCTAATCCTCACGACACCCACCCACGAAATAGGTCCGCCATTCTCCTTATCTATGTCCAAAAATTCGTCAGTTTAAGCTTCCGAAATGCCTTCTGTCATAAGGTCGACGAGATGACCTTATAAACATGCATTCCGGTTTCATTTTTTCATTTTTTATTTTTTGTTTTCGATTAGATTTCAGGGTGGAGCGAGTGAGCCTTTTCACCACGGCTGCAGAGGGCAATGGATGATAGAAGAAGGAAAAGGGATGGGAGCTCAAACAAGTATAATATTTCGATAAATTATAAGAACTCAATCTCTCTCCCTCTCGATTTCAATGACTGCCGTAAATCCTCCACTGACTCGAGCTCAAACAAGTATACAGACACAAATAATGTGTGTATTTAAAATTTTCATTATCATATTTTTATTGGGTTTTGATGTTTGATTTGAGTTTTGATGTTCGATTTGAGTTTTGATGTTCAGTTTGGTTTCTGTACAAGTTTTTGATTTGCATTTTGATTTTCGATTTTATTGGGGTTTTCATTGTATAAGTTTCGATTCAATTGAGGCTTTTTTAGAACTTATGTGTTATATTGCTTAAAAGATGTACAACTATGCCATTAATTTGAAGAGTTTGGGGAGTGGGCATGTTCTAGAAACCATATTTGTTTGTGTTCTTATGTCTGAACAAATTAAGGACATAATTTACCCTTGAAATAAACCACAAAAGGGTGAAGTGACGTAATCCATTTAGAATTAATCAGTGATCGCTCTCAACTGTGGAAAAAGAGATACCTTTCTTGGAATTATTATTTCTCTCCTTCGATTATTTGAAGGAAAAGTATAAACTCCCCCGGATGTATAATTGGAATATATTCACATGTAAAATCACTGCTAAAGGAGAGTAGTGCAGCGGACTCAGAATAGAAATGAGGCTAGAGAAAGGTAGGCATGGGAAAAAGAGATACCTTGTCACGCCCCAGATTTTCAAATTATTGTTTTTGAAATGATAACAAACAATAAATGGGGATAAAATACTTGCCATACAGAAATATATCAGTTGTGATAACCATTACATAACAACAAGATATAAGAAGGGGGGACAAGAAGTACAGAGATAAAAGAAGTGCAGAAGTAAACTAAATACAATGATTACTACAATTGAAACAACTGTACCAGAAAGTGTAGTACAAGGAAGGCAAGAGCAATGAAGCTCCCAAGAGAAAATCCAACAGCTGACCTGAAACTCCACTCCAAATGCCTTCTATCCCTGCAATACTAGGGAAATGGGAAGGAGGTCTGAGCTACCACACGCTCAGCAGAAAAACCCCTAACTACTAACAAGCATGCACATAGCGGGCGGGTGTCCAAGAGAAAGAAAAGGGCCACATTGAAAAGAACGAATGAGACCTCAAGGTAAGCCAAACACAAGTGCAAAACTGAAAGCGACGATAAACCCAAGAGCTCCAAAACATGCAACTACGGAAAAAAAGTCTCAAGACAAACAGAAAAGGACCACAATTCTAACATAAATCGGCATTCTACACAAGGCTAGGACAACCCAAGGACTTGCCAACAGGACCCAAGTACTACACCAAAACCAAGGGCTTACTAAGAAAAATCAAGTACTACACCAAAACCAAGCCATCAATCACTAACACATCTCGAATTTCCTTTCAACCATAGGTATTGTTAGAGATTCGGTTCACATGTATTTTGAGATGTATTGGAGTGATTGTGATAATATTTTTAATTCTTTCAAACTTGACGAAATAAGGGACAACTAATTATTCTCCATTCTTACCATTATTATTATTGTGGTTTCCGCAGACTCCACTTTGGTCAAACAAGAGGGTCCCGTCTCAACCTCCGCAAAATATCAAGGGAGCAGTGAATTTTATCATTATTGTGGTTTCCACAGATAGAGTCCCGTCTCAACTTCGGCAAAACATCAAAGGAGTAGTAAATTTTATTATCAATAACCATGCTCTAATAGATTTAGGTTGGAACTTCTATAAATTCAGCCAACTATACCATCAGAGTTGCCCGACTCATCGACAGGGCTCCAGTCGACCCCCATTGCGCAATGTTGTGGATGGAGACCATCCAGGGAACGAAATTCCAAAATATACCATAGGTATCTTCAACCCAAATCTTAGATCGACAAGTTAATACAATTCCCACTTTCATTAATGATGGATTCCAATTTGAAACAAGAGTAACCCTTGTTGGACACATCCTCTATATTTGACATTCATTGGGTATATTGAATCACTTAATTTCTTTTCTTCAAATAAAAGCTCAACCTCGGCAACACCTCAAGGGAGAAGATTTAACATTTTATTATTGTTTTTAAATAAGTGATTTTATATTCAACACTCAACCTTGACGAGATCAAGGGAGTAAGTTCACCAATTCAACACCTTCCACCTCGACGAAACAAGGGAGGTCCAAGTCAACTAATAAAGTTCAAGGATTTCCTGACATGATTATAAACCATAGGACTCTCAACCAATTAATGACATCAAGAGGTTCGATGGGATCTCACAATTATCCTAATACCCAAATTCAACTTCAAGGCACTTGAGGGTGCCATACACACACAAGCCAACTCAAGACCCAAATTTAGGGATACCATCGAACATGGATGACCCACATGCTACCGAGATCACCTAGAGCCTCAAACAACCTCAATTCAACTCATAATTATTAGGGATCGAGCCTATGATCCTCTTGGGAATTTTGTCAAACAAGTGGTGACCATTAGATTCCAAGGTCACTTAAGGACATCATAATTTTTCTAACACTCCTACAAGCACAATGACGACCTCCAAGCCCATTCTAGCATTTTGACAAACATGTGGCGGCCATTGAATTTCAAGGCCTCCAAGGGTACCACAAAATTGACGATGCTCCTACGACCTCAATAATAACCTCCTATATCCCAAACATGCACAAGCAAGGTTCCCCCACCATCCAATTAATTCCATACAAGTTTATGCCAACAAATCTAGGAATGTTCAAGTGGAAAACTAACAAGGGAAAACAACACGCTCACATACGCACACACACGTTAGGATAAAGAGATTTACCCACTGAAATCACCAAGCCTCGAAATCCCTAGGTGAGGGATTCTTTACGACCCCACAAGCCAAGTACATCACGGTGTAGCCCTCGGTCTCCTCTTCAATGTTTGTGAAGGAGAAATCCTTCAAAGATGTCTCAATCCCTCACAATCCTAGAGAGAAGTGAGAGAGAAATGAAGAGAGAAGAGAGAAGGGAGAGCTACGGCTGTGTGTGTGAGAGAGAAGGGGTGGTCTGAATGAAGGAGAATAGGGTTTCTCCCTTATGTGTATGTCTAAAACACACGCGAAAAGATCATAATATCCATAATGAAGCTTCTCAAAACAATTCTACCGACCTCGTATATCGATATACACAAGGATTGTATATCGATATACAACCATGTTGAACAACCTCACAGCAGGTCATATTTCGATATACAAGGGGCTGTAAATCGAAATACAGGACTCTCTGCCCAAATTTTATAAAGGAGCATATCGATAAGCATGAAGTGCATATCGAAATATACACTCACTGTACAATACCAAAGAAGGATCATATCGATATGCAAGAGATGCATATCGAAATACAAACACACTGCTCAACATCAACAAATGAGTATATCGATATACATAAGTTCATATATAAAAATACAAAACTCAAGGCTGACATATCGAAATGCATCACATATCAAAATGCAAGGAATGGCATATCAAAATATGCATGAAGGAAAGGTGAGTAGTGGGTTTCCTATATTGAAATGCCAAGGAGAGGCATATCGAAATACAGAGAATTTTGATATACAATAAGAATTGTATATCAAAATACAAGGAATTCAGAGGGGTCACACAGAAGGGTTGCATATCGAAATGCAAGGCCTCTTGCATATCGATATGCAACATCAGGGCACTTGCATATCGAAATGTAAGGCCTGGAGTATATCAAAATGTAGAGGTAAAAAGGAAGATCGGGTGTGGGGGCCTCTGGACCTCCCGACACTTGCCCGAATCAACCTGAACCATTCCGATAACAACCAATAGACACAAACAAAGGGTTTACCTCAAAAGTTTTACGAAAGAGATACCAATCATCCAAAATCAAATAAATGAAATTAAAATTCCAAGAAATCCTTTAATTAAATTCTCAACCGTTACATCTCATACCCCTTAAAAGCATTTCGTCCTCGAAATTGTATAGGATAGAGGCAAAACAATATAAGGTCATGGGCGAGAGAACAATCAAAACCGGCATTAACGGACAAGGATACTATATCGTACCAATACCCCACGTATCTACATGTACATATAGTATAATGCATACACATACTCTACAATGCTCACCCACACACACAACACAACACACACATCTATTGCGATAACCGTATGACATTAGTGATTTGTTTTGAGCTGCCCCGGCCGGTAGCACTCCCTCAAACCAATCCACACACGTCAAACTTATATCACATATTCAAATAGAGACACTCACCCACATCAAGATGTATGTGTGATATCCCAACAATATGACATAGCATCATACTCACATCGAATCTAAAACCAACATGCATTCATACCCAATTTCCCGTCATAACTGTATACGTAGCTTCCCAGGTCCAAGACCTTGTTGCCGATGATTGACGAGGTGTCCAACACGAGGACATACGACCCAAGGCACTATACGGGGAAAACAAAGTTCCTTACCTTGCTCAATTCTAACAAGAGAGTCAAGGGATTATCCACCATTGTTCAAGATACAAGTTGCAAGAAATGGTCAACCAAGATAAAACGAGGAAACTACTAGCGTGACTAAATCAACCGACATTAGCTAAAAAGGACATGAGGCCACAACAAGTCATTCATTCAGAAACTTGAAGTTCGATAGCAAAATATTGGGGAAACTCCCAATTCCATCAAAAGTCAAGAGATATAACCAAAGGATTACAAATTCTCCCAATACAACTCGAGTAGAACACACGAAAGAGAACAACACCAAGAGGAAAAACACTCCACAATTGGGAAAAACAAGCTTCGTACCTTATGAAGGTTCAACAACAATCACGGAGCACACCACCTGCAACCCGAGAACGATTGCAAAAATTGGCCGATCAAGAGGAAGGAGAGAAAACTTCCAATAAGGATTTTATCAATTTAAGCCAACACCGAGCAAAAGGGAATGGCTCATATCGCCATCCATATGAGTTTGAAACCAACTTAAAACATCACAAGGGCTTTCTCATCACCCACAACATCATTCAAATGAACTCTTATAAGGGATAATCAATAAATTCAACTAGAGTTTAACAAGGATACAAGAATGTGAAGTTCATTTGAAAACATGAATCATTTCCATGGAATGATAACTCGAGAGAGAGAGTCACAAAATTGTGGATCTTTTCTTCCACAAGAGTAACAAGGCTTCAATGAAGGAAGTATGGTACATTGAGTATAAAATGACCCGATTGTCAACATTTGAGGCACACAACCTGAGATTTGGAGGCAACTCTCGGCTTGAGAGATGAGGAGGAAGAATTCACACTCCGACGTTTGCACGAGAACTTTGATCGATCTAGATCCATAATAAAAAGTCGAATCGTACACCGCAAACCTTACCCGAACATTCAACATTTGTAATCATCCGAACTACCCTCTCGGGTGTGAAACAAGACAATGCTAGGAACTTCGAAGCACACTGGAGACAACCATGTCATCCAGGGTCAAACACTCGCACTACAGACCCAACTTCTCACAAAAGTAAATCAAGAACGAATTTGCCCATCGAAAATAGCCTTGAACGGCTCCCAAGATAAACTCTATGAGGGAAGGATTTACGCAAGGGAACTCCTTCAATGCACTCAAGGAAAAACTCACCACACCAATTTTAAACATACTCACCTCACGACCGATCTCTATAGGACTAGAATCTATCTAGCTACCTCACAGAAGAGCACTATAGCCATTCAAAATCTAACACACCATTAGTCACGCGAAGAATGAACGGCTCTCATGGGGCACCTATGCTCCCAAATGGGTAATGAGCCCAAGACGAGCGCCATACAAGACTACAAAAGGGAAAAACATTTTGCAATTCCCATTTTAACCTGCGAACTATCATACAAGGATCCTAAGGAGTCTAAACAAACCCAACAATAATACAGGCTGTGAGATCTTACATTGGAAAGCCTACCGACGGGTCATACCCCTTAAAAGAAAGGATAATTAGATCTAGGCAACACTTCAAATTTTTTCTAAGGTTAAGGAGAAACTGTACTCGAATGGCCAATAAGCCTACCATCCGACAACCACATCAAAAGTCACACCCTAAGGATGGAGAAAACAACCAACCTTCCTAGACCAGGAGGGTTCCAAAAAGCCTACTCAACACGAAACCATGACTAAAGTCTCAAGGGGCCTAACACAACATACCACCAAGACAAGGTTCCACCTCCCAAACAGTGGGGCAAGGAACAACCACAACAAGAATCCCAAATACCACTAGGGATTGCTACCACACTACTAGCTACAACTCAAATCTATCGATGCAGAGGAGCCTGATGCTAGATAGGAACAACAGAGTGTGCCTCGTGAATACAAGGAAAGAATACATAAGGATGTACAACCACTGCAAGGCCACACAATTGTTACAAGGAAAGACACTCGACTTCCAATGGACTGGAGAAACTCAACACCCAAGGGAGGAGCTAAAACATAAAGGGTACTTCTAAGATACAATGCCATGGTGCAATGGCACACAACACGTACACCAACGTGACCATAGACCAATGTGATGACCGAGAGAAACCTATGGAGACCAAATGTCTCCTCACGGTTCCAAGGTAATCTAACTGAAAGCTCTGATACCAAGTTGTCACGCCCCAGATTTTCAAATCAATTTTTTCTTGAAATGATAACAAACAATAAATGGGGATAAAATACTTGTCATACAGAAACATATCAGTTGTGATAACCATTACATAATAACAAGACACAAGAAGAGGGGACAAGAAGTACAGAGATAAAAGAAGTACGGAAGTAAACTAAATACAATAATTACTACAATTGAAACAACTGTACCAGAAAGTGTAGTACAAGGAAGGCAAGAGCAATGAAGCTCCCAAAAGAAAATCCAGTAGTTGACCTAAAACTCCACTCCAAATGCCTCATATCCCTGCAATACTAGGGAAAGGGGAAGGAGGTCTGAGCTACCACACGCCCAGCAAGAAAACCTCTAACTACTAACAAGCATGCACATAGCAGGCGTGCGTCTAAGAGCAAGAAAAGGGCCACAGTGAAAAGAACGAACGAGACCTCAAGGTAAGCCAAACACAAGTGCAAAATTGAAAGCGACGATAAACCCAAGAGCTCCAAAACACACGACTACAGAAAGAAAGTCTAAAGACATACAGAAAAGGGACCACAATTTTAACACAAACCGGCATTCTACACAAGGCTAGGACAACCCAAGGACTTGCCAACGGGACCCAAGTACTACACCAAAACCAAGGGCTTACTAAGGAAAATCAAGTACTACACCAAAACCAAGCCATCAATCACTAACCCATCTCGAATTCCCTTCCAACCATAGGTATTGTTAGAGATTCAGTTCATATGTATTTTGAGATGTATTGGAGTGATTGGGATAATATTTTTAATTCTTTCAACCTTGACGAAACAAAGGACAACCAATTATTCTCCATTCTTACCATTATTATTATTATTATTGTGGTTTCCGCAAACTCCACCTTGGTCAAACAAGAGGGTCACGTCTCAACCTCGACAAAACATCAAGTGAGTAGTGAATTTTATCATTATTGTAGTTTCCACAGATAGAGTTCCGTCACAACCTCAGCAAAACATCAAGGGAGTAGCAAGTACTTCTTTGCTCCCCGAGCGGTTGGTAAAGGACCCACAATATCCAGACCCCACTGAGAAAAGGGCCATGGACTTATGAGTGGCGCCAAATCCATTGAAGGTGTATGGATAATGGGGGAAAACTTCTGACACTTCTCACAACTACGAACATATACCTTGGCATCTTCTTGCATGTAGGGCCACCAATAGCCCTGTGAAATAGCCCTATGGACTATTGACCTGCCTCCCGCGTAACTGCCGCACACTCCTTCGTGAATCTCAAATAGAAATTGCTGAACAAGTTGGGGTGTACACACCGGAGGTAAGGCCCAGTACGGGATTTTCTGTACAAAACATCTTCTGGAGATAACCAAAATCTAGCCACTTTGATTCTGATCTTGTGAGCCCCCTTCTTATCGTCTGGCAGCTTGTCACGGCCTGGATTTTCAAACTATTTTTTTGAAACCATTTAAAATAGTGAGCTACAATGGATCATCACTTCATTTATAAACCTCTAAGCACCATTCATTCCCCATCACATGTAAATATGAAAATCCAGACATGAATCTAAATTAGAAGTACAAGCCAAACCATAGAGTTAGGGAGAGAGAAAGGAGTACGAGTTTAAAACATTACAATTTCCCTACTCTATTACAAGCTTCATGAGCCCCAATTAAAACAAAGATAAAATAGGGGAATTCGTTTCAAAATCCGTTTTCCAATGCTTTATGCATCCAAGCCACCAAGAGAGGGATCAAAACCCGTGGAAAAAAATAAGGGCATATCATGCCAAAGTAGGAAATATCTATCGCCTAGCATGCTCAAGACTGGCGTGAACTAGTGTGTGAAAGTAGGGCATGTAACACATCAATATGTACAAGACATAACAAAGGCAATGATCCTTTACTACTATGTGACTCCAACCAAACAATCATGTGCAAAGTACACTAACAAGAGCCACTAGAACAAGTGCTCATAGAACATGCATATGACTTACTATTTCTTCCCGAGCTATAAGTATGAGTTCATCATTTTCTTCTTCTTGGTTTCATACAAAGGATACCTCTTGGAACCCCAGGACAAGTCCATTCCAAGTTATCCTAGTTATTTCACATTTCACGGATATTGTTGTATAACTTAATAGGGTGGAATTGGTATAGGTGTTGGCCGACACGCTATCCATTCCTATCCATCATTCCCCAAGATTATTGGGAGGGCTACGCTATCCCCATTGTGCACAATGTCGCAGATGGAGCGACCATCCGACATTCCGAAAATCACGCAAATGTATTATATCATAATTTCCCTATCATAGTAACCAACACAAACAACCTTCCAAAAATCACGCGAAGGTGTTCAACTACCATTCCGAAAATCACGCGAATGGGTTCAACCGCCATTCCGAAAAATCATGCGAATGGGTTGAGGCATGGTTCAATTCACGGGTCATCATTTACATTCTTTTATATTTACAATTGACAATGTGACAATAGACCCCACATAATCCATGACTAACACATATGAATCACACACCACATGTATCAATACACACTAATGATGCCCAATTGCATGAATGACTACATCATTGATTCCAATTTATTTCCATGCAAGACTTGACACTACAACAATTACTCCAACATACAATCCCATAATTTTCCACACATAACCAATGTACCTAACACATCAAGTCTACATGAATTATGTCCAATTGCATGAATACACACTTAATTCTATCATGAGACAACCGATTTACCAAAAGCCCCAATTTATGAAAGTTAGGATTTTCCCCAAATTTGGGGGTTTTTACCCAAATTACTCAAACATGAAATTGAGCCCAAAAAAATGCAATTAAACATATGAGATACATAAACCCTCAACCAATTTCATGATTCAAACTCAAACCCTAGACCAATTTGTGATTATACATCTAGACATGAAATTGACAAATTTTAAAGACTTACACAAAAGGAGAGAGAGAAGCACAACTAAGAACAAGTCAAGAAATAAACATTTCCTACCTCAAATGAAGCTTGAGAAAAACCTACGAAATCGAACTGAAGATGTGCCTTCGAAACCCGGATCACCGGAAAGATCTCGCTGCGTAGAACAACTTTAGTTCTTGGGATTTCTTTAATGGAGGCTTGAAGAAGCTTTAAATCTTAGAGAAAAGTGGGAGGGAGGCTATGGTGGTAGAGAGAGAGAGAGTTAGAGTGAAAGGTAGGGTTTCAAAAATGATGAAGATGGCCAAAAATCAGGCTAAAATGGGCTTAGATAGCCCTAGGAAAAAGATAGAAAACCCCTTAATGAAAAGCTGTCCGACAGACCTGTTATCGATAACAGGTCAAGCCTGTTATCGATAACCACCTCCGTGGGAATAACCAATGGGCTCTGAGAACAATGGGTTATCGATAACCAGAAAGACATATTATCGATAACCACACTCTCGGGTCCTAACCAAGGAACCATATGGACAACTGGTTATCGATAACATGATAGACAGGTTATCGATAACCACCCTCTCGGGTCTTTCATTTTGTACCCGATTATCGATAACATGAAACACTGGTTATCAATAACCATCTTCTCGGACATTTCTATAGGCAACCATGTTATCGATAACATAAAGGATGTGTTATCGATAACCACATCCTCGAGATTTTATATGGACAGCTTGATGTAGGACAAGGGCCTACATGTACCCTCAACAGAACTGTCGAGCAGATACTAGCTTTAGCCGAGCAATCAATCCCTTCTTTGCAGCCGCACAGCCTACACTACTGGTCGAGCTGCCACCCCGCACACCAGATGCCGCACTGCCACTCTCGTCGCACTACCATAAGGAGCTTCAGCCCAGCCCAGCCAGTCCATCATGTACCAGTTTAGTACGTCAACCCCCAATCACAAGGCCTCAACAGATGCACCTCAACTCGGCCGTATTCCCGCAGAGCTATTGGGACGAGACCACACGGGGACCACCGACATCCCCTGACATTCTGTTATTACTTTTCAGATCC
>NMUG010002469.1:0-15965 GCA_002855965.1 Monotropa hypopitys | reverse complement strand
GATACGAGTTCCGAGAAGTCTAGGAATGGACATGATACGTCGGCAGGCGGGATCATGGAAATATCTCAACACTTGTGATTTGTTTGCCCTCCCTTTGAGGAGATTGGTGACCCGCTCCTTTAGGGGTCTTCCGGAAGGCAATGTTGGAATTGATAAACATGCTAGGCCCTCATGAGCCGATGCGGAATGGAATACCTGTATGAAATGCAATACTTGGCAAGATAACTAATGTAACGAATCCAAAGCTAAACAACGAACTTGTGAGTAATGTGGTAATGGGTATACTTGTGGTTGTTGGATTCCTTTGCGAGAGATTGGGATGTGGTTACTTGACTATGGTAGTAGTCGTGGTTGAAAACTGGTGAGGTGGTGTAACTTGGGTCCTTGTGTGTTGACCGTGACTTGGGGTGACTCTCTTCTTGTTTGACCTTGGAGATACTCTTGGTTTTACTTCACTTGTGTGTGTGTGTGTGTGTTGTGCCTTGGGTTGGCTCTTGGTCCCTTGGTTTCAGTTGTGTGTGTGTGGCCGTGCGTTTTACTTCACTTTCCACCTTACTTTACTTTCAGTTGCTTCACCCTTGGTTTACTCTGTTTAGACTTGCACTTTCTTGTGCACTCTTATTAGACTTTAGTCGTTACCGTCACTGAGTTGTGTTTGCTCAGACCCACCTTTCTTTCTCTTTCCAGGATTGTACTGCAGGGTTCTTCTTGCAGGTTGGCTTGGAGCTTGTCTTAGCTGTTGGTCCGTTGGAGTTGCAGGCTTGGCTCTCCTTGGACCGTTGTTCTCTCTTTTCAGTTTACAGGTTGTTGTACTGTCGTAGTGGTACTTTCTCGTTACTGTTTGTGGTTAGTAGTTCAGCGTTCTCTTTTTCTTGTACTATTGTAGTTTGTACATTGTATCAAGAAGAATGTAATGAGAAGTTCTACTGTATTGTGTTTGATTACTACAATTAACTCCACATGGTTCTATTAAATGTATTTTAAAAAAATGTTTCTCAAAATTTTGGGGATGTTACATATATGGCGAGAAGTTCGAGGTCTTTTCGGATTATAAAAGTCTCAAGTACCTGTTTACGCAGAAAGAGCTCAATTTGAGGCAACGTCGATGGATGGAGCACCTAGAAGATTACGATTTCGAGCTTCAGTATCATCAGGGGAAAGCCAACGTAGTTGCGGATGCCTTGAGCCGTAGGTCTTGTCACCTAGCTCACTTGGCTATTCATGATTGGAAGAGCGTTTCGAGGTTGGGCAATTTCATTTTGCATGCCGAATACATTGGAGGAGGTGCGACTTTGTGTAACTTAACTGTTCATTCTGACTTATCTCGATGTGTGATTGAGGTGCAAGCGACTGATGAAGAGGCTTTGAGAGCTCATTCCAGGTGTTTGGATGGTGAGGCTCCACTTGGTTGGTCCATATTCGAAGATGGCAGTGTTCGCTTCAAAGAAAGACTTCTAGTGCCGACGCCGTGCCGACAGGAAATTCTTTATGAATTTCATAATTTGCCTTTTGTAGTGCATCCGGGTGGCGACAAAATGTATCACGCTATTCGTAGGCAGTTTTGGTGGCCAGGGATGAGGAAAGATATCAATATGTTCGTGATGAGATGCTTGACATGTCAATAGGTGAAAGCCGAGCACCAACGTCCTGCAGGTTTGTTGCAGCCGTTGCCAGTTCCAGAGTGGAAATGGGATCATGTCACCATGGATTTCGTTTCGGGTTTGCCGAGATCGCAGAATGGGAAGGATTCCATTTGGGTCATCGTCGACAGGTTGACCAAATCTGCACACTTTTTGCCGATTCGTTTGTCGCAGTTAGTGGATTCATTGAGCCGACTATACATTCGAGAGATTATCCGTCTCCATAGAGCACCGTTCTCTATTGTGTCCGATCGTGATTGATCGCGTCGTAAACGGTCACAATAAACCACGTAATTAACACTACTACTAGAATAGTGGTTAGTACGGGTGTCGATCCACAGGGACAAAGTGTGTACGTTGAACCGCTTTTAATTAACTTCTAAATTGATTCGATGAAAAAAAAATTGCGAAAGAGTTGGTTTGGAATGATTTCGTTGTTAAACAACCTAAGAAGATTGAAGGCAAACTAAATTAAAGATGATTCTTAGAATTAATAATGAAAAGCGCTGAGGCTATGAATTCACTCCTAACATGAAATTGAGGCACGCAAGATTCAAACTTGTATTCGAATAGGGTGATAACCTAAGGATTATCATCTCCTATCAGCCATTGTCAAGGGGATCTTACGTATGTCAAATGGCATAGAGTATCCCATAGCACGATCCGTCTCTAGGGCACGGACCGTCTTACGAGTATACAATATCTCATTCCCACAAAACGCGCAAGTGAAAATCATTGTATGTTATGAAAGAAGTAAAACATCTCATAGACAAGATTCATAAGGAGAACATACAATCATTCGAAATACATAGAGAGTCTTATGATACCCATCAATCACATATGTTGGAGCTTCATCTTCACCTCGGCATAAGATGCTTAGCCTTCCATGGAACTCACAATCCAAGCACTCATGGAGGTATTAGCCATGGAGGAATCGATGGAGAAGAAGAGAGGAGAAGAGAGGAAGAAGATGGAGAGAGCTAGGGTTCTAGCCTCCCTTTTAGCCTCCCAAGTGTTTAGAATATTAGAGATAACCCTAGCACTCATCCCCCTTTAGCCTTTTATAGTTTAGGCTTAAAAATCCCTTAATTTCCAAGCAATTCGGGCTTAAGTCGGTCGCCCCGTCCGGACCAACTCATCCCCGTCCGGACCAAGGCTCTGGACATACTCCAAACCTCTGTTTCAGCTCCCGTCTGGAACACCTGCCTTCCCCGTCCGGATGGGAAAAATATTTCTTCCGGACGGCGCCATATTTCGTCCGGACCAGGGCTTCTGCAATCCAATGGCCCTCTGTTCTTGTCTTCGTCCGGATCTCCTGCCATCCCCGTCCGGACGGGGAGGCACAAAACACTGTTTTTCTGCTCTTTAAGCTGTTTCCACCCTATCGCGTGTTGTTCCTCAACTTCCAAAGTTTCCATGGCTGCGTCATGTTTGCATTTGGCTCCATTTTCAGCATTTCGATCTTTATTATCCTGAAACGCATGAATTCAACCAAAACAAATCAAATAACACTAACTCGAGATTAACAATACCCATGTTAAAGTGTATAAATAGGTGCTTTTAGGCACCTATCACACCCCCCAACTTGGATTTTGCTAGTCCCGAGCAAAACATAGAAGAAAACTACTAAACAAAAATAAGAACAAAAACAATGGATAGGTCTTTTGAACCCCCAGGCAGCCCCGGTAGGACGAGTGAAGTCCCGTAAGGGTTTTTAACCATGATAACCCACAAAACATCGTGAACCATTGTAGCATGACTTCCAAGTGAGAATAAACACTAATCAAATTATTGATTCAAGAACATGCAATTACCATAAGGATAGATCCAATGAAGACTAGTTCCGGAAATTGAAATAAGTGATCAACTAACCTTGGCACCCTAACCTAGCGTGAATAGGTGAACTTTAATCAAGAATGACCCCCAAAATCAATGTCTCTCTGGACCGAGCCTCGACTTCAAGTCCTCACTATGGTATGCCCTCACAATGGCTTACTCTCGAAACTTTGTGACTTTATTACTCTCGAATGTGCAGTATAGAGTTTATGTAGTAGGCACCAAAGCATTCCGCACATTGACACTCAAAGAACGTTCAATTTAAGTGGAATATGGATCTCGTGAACGGAATGGTCATATGTTGGAACTTCCTATAAACATCAAACATCCACTTGCTACTATCCCTTTCGGATCAATTTGGACTTAGTCTTTGGTTGTAACATTAGGGCGAGGGATGATGTGTCGGTTGTGTATCGGACACACATTTGACTAAGGACAATAAATTTAATTGATGTCTCAAGATAAATGCATGGTAGAGCATTGAATCATTATATCAACTCTATCCTTCAGCCTTTTGTCTTCTAAATTCTTCCCTCATTTGGTCCTTTCTTATTCTTTCCTTTCTTTACAAATGATAAAAAAAAATGAATTCTCCCCGTAATTGGAATATGGAGCATATGTATGTCTATTTTTTTTCTTCTTCGATCCTCCAATATTGCTATTTTTTGTATATATATATATAATTTTTTATGGGGATCATGCTCCAATAAGAATTTTCTTTTGTTTTCTACGGGGGAATTTTTACATGTACAAGGAAAATAACACAACACTTTCCTAGCTTCATTCTTATGCAAAACAGACTCCTCCTTCTACCATCCTTGAGACATCATTTGGTCGGTGGAGTTTTAACAATAAACGGAGAATATGTATATGGCTCAACGTGGCTAACAAGGGAAAATGTGTACGCCAAAGGAACGAACAAGCCTAAAATGTCAATAAAATGCCTAAAATCCTTTCCTCAAGTCGGGTAATCAAGTGGATACTCAAAATAATGTGATATAAATGTGGTGATGATTCCAACACATGACTCGAATAAATAATGAGATCTTTCAACGACTAAGTTCTTTTTGTGTGACAAACAAAGAGTTCATATGACACCACTCGGATAAAAGATATGGTTTCAAAACTCTCAAGGGTGACAAGTCTCCACTAATCTAGCCATTGAGAACATCTTAAATGGTAATCACCCAAGAATTAAGTTCGTGCAACGTGAAGTGAAGTCGTGCTAGACTAGGTGCCAAAATGAATTGCTCAAACTTAATCAATGACAAAAACTAGACTCACATTTCCTATCTCTAAGTGGTACAGAGCAAGTCTCAACCCAAATCATCGAAATCATGCTAATTCCCAATGTTTGTCATGCAACAATGGTTCTTTTATTAAAATTTTTTTTAAAAGGGGCTAAAAATCAAGTGAGGCCTCGCCCCCCAACTTAAACTATTCAATGTCCTCATTGAAAGCAAAAATAGAGAAATATGGACATAAACAGTAAAAGAGAGAGAAAAGATATCACCTGCGATGTAAAACCATGTCGATGGTGAAATAAGGAGGTGGTAACCCCCCAACTTGTTGCAAAGATACCTGTGACATGTTAGCTTTGCCAAGAAAAACAAAAACAAGATATGCAAATAAACTAAAACTGAAGTGATCAACTTGGGTTGCCTCCCAAGAAGCGCTAAATTTAACGTCTTCAGCCAGACACCTAGTTCACTCAATCATCAAAGAAATTATCGTCTTCCCCAAGCGTATACACTGGTGCAACCGTGGAGGATGTCGCATTGGGGTCAAAACAAGGGTTAGAGAGAAAAGCCATGGTAGAATGCAAGGGTGTCAATGTCGTAGAGCATTTAACCCCTGAGTTGCAAATGAATGCTTGTGATGGTGGTTTTTCTTTCACATTTGATTTTTCTTGAGGAGTTTCAAACATCCTCTCTTCCTCATTGACTATGGATGCATCCGTTTGATTGTAAATATTCACCTTAAGGGACATGTTACCGAATGTAAGTTCCATCTCCCCGCTCCGTGTATGAATAGATGCATTAGCCGTGGCCAAAAATGGTCGGCCAAGAATAACCGGAGTGTGCCTTTTATGATTCCTAACCGGTTCCATGTCAAGCACAACAAAATCCATCGGAAAATAAAAATTGTTCACTTTTAAGCCCAATTTTGGAGCATTCGAACCCAAGTCTAGGCCGGGGTGCTAGTCACCCCAAGGCCAATCCTAAGAGGCTACCCCTCCATTAATGCTACCACAACCATGATTATGCTACGGCGTCACCCACAACACTATATAGAAATGGAAAACGAAATTTATTAATACACAATACATGAAATAAAATACATTAATAGAGAGAGGAAGAGAGTACCTACAACAAACGTGAAGGAGAAACCTTCCAAACCCCATGAATGGCCCCCAAATGGGGAAGAAGAAAGAGGAGGAGGAGCGGGAGGCTCTCCCCTCTCCAAGAACCCTAAAAGATGAAAAAAAACATCCTTCCTACGAATTACGTTTGAGTATATATAGTCCCGGTCCAAATAATTTACAAAAAATGCCATTAATGAAGTGAAAAACACAGATCTGTACTTAAGGGACCGGTCCCCGTACTCTTGGGAGACCGGTAGCCGGGGCATTTCACCCCAACTGACGACCTACTGCCCAAATTTGGGATTTCTGAAATTAACAAAGGGGACCGGTCCCCGTACTCCTAGGGGACCGGTACCCAGGCCTTGGGTCAGTCTTTTGCCTTGATCTTTTGCGTCTCCTCGACAGCTTTCCAACGCCATATTACAATTGGCAATCGGAGCTACATAGCAGAAGTTATGCCAGTTTCTCTTGGGTTCCCTTCTTCCAATAAATGTCACCTTTGGTGCCTCCTTTGATTCTCAAACTTCACCTCATGGCTCGGGATGGTGCCAGGACTTCCGGACTCGTCCGGGGAGTGCTAAACAACCTGTATAAAATACCAAAAACTACCAAAACAATATGAAACGCATATAAGCAAGAACAAAGCTAACAACAAATAACTAACAACACAAATTAACTAAAAGGAATGGAATTGGCACACACAAACTACAATATTGTGTGCCAATCACATGAGAACACAACCCAAACCTTCCCGAGATGCGTCACAATAAATGGAGTAACCCACTCCTCGCTCTGGCACAATCAAAATAGGTGATGAAGTCAAACGGCCCTTCAACTCCTCAAATGCAGCCTCACAAGCGCCGTCCCACACAAAACGAATATCCTTCTACATCAAACGAGTCATAGGAGTGGCAATATGAGAAAAGTCAAGAACAAATCGGTGGTAGTAACTGGCAATACCCAAGAAGTTGCGAACCTCGAACACGTTAGTTGGCCTCGGCCAAGTGACAATAGCATCAATCTTCGCTGGATCCACTGAAACTCCCTCTTGGGACATGACATGACCCAAGAATTTGACCTCCGACAACCAAAACTCACATTTGTTGTGTTTGGCATAAAGCTGGTGCTCCCTCAGAAGCTCAAGAACAATACGGAGATGCTCACCATGCTCCTCAGAAGTAGCTGAATAGACCAAGATGTCGTCAACGAATACCACAATGAACTGATCTAAGTAAGGGCGGAAGATGTGATTCATCAAATCCATAAACGTAGCTGGCGCATTGGTTAGCCCAAATGGCATAACCACAAACTCAAAGTGACCGTAGCGGGTACGAAAAATAGTCTTAGGAAAATCCTCCTTGTGAATACGAAGCTGATGGTAGCCCGACCTCAAGTCGATTTTAGAAAAGCAAGTCGACCCTTGCAACTGGTCGAAGAGATCATCTATCCTCGGCATAGGATAACGATTCTTGATGGTGATACGGTTTAGCTTCCTATAATCGATGAACAAACGAAGAGTTCATCTTTCTTTTTCGCAAACAACGCAGGTGCTCCCCAAGGAGAAGAACTCGGACGGATAAAACCTAACTCAAACAACTTCTCTATCTGGGACTTCAACTCCCTCAACTCGGACGGTGCAAATCGATACGGAGGAACAGATATAGGTGCAGAACCCGGAAGAAGATCAATAGAGAACTCGACATCTCTAATAGGAGGTAAGATCAGCAAATCTTCAGGAAAGACGTCCGGAAAGTCACGGACCACGAACGGCAACTCAATATGACTCGATACGTCATCATCTAACGCTAGGCTAGCAAGCAAACAATGGATCGATAAAGACTCTTTTGAATCAAGAAAAGATGAAGCCATAGGCTCTCAGCGATCTCCCATGAAATAGAAATAATCTCTGTCGGTAATCACGAATGAGAACTCGGCGACGATAGCAATCGATAGTGGCATGATGGGAAGACAGCCAATCTATGCCCAATATAAGATCGAACCCCGCCATATCAAGAATAATAAATTCGAAAGTGAATCGTCGGTCTGCAATGGTCATCTCACACTGACGACAAATATAACTCAGCGGTACGCGACCTCCCACCGGCGACTCTACTATAAGAGGTGGATCGCATACCTCTAGTTCCAAACCCAATGCTGATGCAAACGAAAAAGCCAAAAAGGAATGCGACGCACCCGAATCAATAAGAACAGATGCCCAAGAATGGTAAATAAGAATCATACCGCGCACAATAGAAGTCTCTGGCATCTCTGTAGCAACTGGATACTCCACCACTGGGACTCCATAGACTCTCCCCTGTGTCATTTGCGTCTGAACTGCTCCACAGCGCTGACCGGAAGACTGACCTGGTCCAGATGGACCTCTCCTCACAAACCGAGACCCCTGACTGTAAGGTGCAGGAGATCACTGGAACTGCTGCTGCTGTTGAGTCTGACGGGTCTGCTGAATAGAACCTGCCTCGCTGCGCTCTCCCCCCTTAGCATGACAAGATCTGGAAGTATGACCTGTCTGACCACACTCGAAACAAATAGTCTGTGGACACTCGGCACGAAAATGACCCGGCTGATTGCACCTGTGACACACGATGTCCTCCCGGTAGGACACACCCTGACGATTTCTCTGCGACTGTGATCTCTGACTCCGCTGAAAGCGAGAAGGCTCACGCGACCTCTTTCTCCCAAAACTGCCCGAGGAACTGCTCGACCCTGAATACTAATTTCTGGGCTCCCAAACTTTCACCTCTTTGACCAGCTCACTCTTTGACTCAATCAATCTGGCACACTCCACCAAGTTAGCAAAAATCCGAATGCGATGACCCACAACAAGATGCTGGATAGTAGGATGTATGCCTTTCTCAAATCGTTTTCACTTCTTCTCCTCCGTGTTTACCCAATCATGAGCAAACCTCGACAGCGACTGAAACTTTGTGGCATACTGGTTCACTGACATCGACCCCTGTTCCAACTTCTCAAACGGCTCGCGCAACTTATCACGAAAGGACTCCGAAAAATACTGGCTTTCGAACGAAGATTCAAAATCTGCCTAAGACATACCGACAAGAGGATCCACAATGGCCTGAGGGTTAGCAACCCCATGCACTCACATAGCATCGCGCCGTCCATCCACCAAAGTAGACCACCATTCACTGGCCTCGCCAATGAGCTGAAAAAAAGAAAGAGAAATCCTAATCTTGTGGTCGCCGATCTCCAACATTTCAAAAATCTTCTTCACCTCTGTCAGCCAATGATTCGCCTCGATAGGATCAACTTCGCCATTGAACTTTGGAGGGTTCATGCGGCGAAACGCGCGGAGCGCATCTGAAAGACGGTTACCAGCCTGATCCCTCGTTGCTGCCACTCCTCTGCTAGCTTCTACCACTGCCGTAGCAATCTCGTGAATGAACTGCCCAGCATTGGCCATGCCTTCGGGGATAACCCCTTCAACTTGAACCTCGTCGGGAAACTCCCTCCGTTGCCCATTGACTTCTTCACTGCTCGCGTCGGGGATTTCAACACCACGGCGTCCACGACCCCTATTTCCTACACGATGTCTAGCCATTTTCTACGAGACAAGAGAAAAGGAATACATTAAAAGAAGGGACTTGAACAACCACTTCAATGACTAAGGAGAGTACTAAAAACAACATAGAAGCAACGACAAACCCAATAAGGACCTCAACGCAAGAGTACTCAACCTACAACTTACTTGGGACTTAAGAAGGAAAGACACCCTTCATACCCCCCACACACACTTCAGGTTTTAAGACAACTCATAGGTTCATCACTTGGTATTAATGCCATAACTTCATGTCATTCACACACACACAAGCAATCATATGCAATGCAATAAAATCCAAACCCGATGCACCCATGTAGGACTATATGTCCTCTCTCGATGTCCTAAGTTTTCACAACCTTTTGCTCTGATACCAACTGTAACACCCTCAAAATTTAAACCTTTTTTTTAAAACAAGGATAAGAGAGCATATGCATTAAAAGTCTAAGAGATGATTGAACCATTCCCACAAAACATTACATGTTCCACATCACACATCACACATGGGTTTAATAAAAGATACAAGTCGGGTGTTATCCTTATAAAACGTAAATTACAAAAAAAAATGAAATGCAAGTCCAAGACTTGAACAAATGCTCCAATGCTCATCCAAAATGCTTGAACCCCGCCAAGCTATGTCGTCGGCCCCTTCCCTAAAAAAGAGAGGGTTAGGCCACGCCTAGTAGGAAAATCCAAACAAGAGATTCATATGATTGCGATACACAAAAGTAGCAAGGATGCATGCATGCGGGTTAAGTAAAATACCAAAGTGCGAACTACCAAGTAAAAGGCAAGACTATTCCAAGATTTCCCACATACTTACAATTGATTTGATATCATAATTTCATCTTTTATCAAGTGAGGACAATCACCAATTTTCAAGAGTTACAAGGCTAGTTCCGTGTTAAGGGCTCGTCAACCTCTAAACGTAAATTTCCTAGTGATTCCCCGGCCCGCCGAGAAGGGCCAGTCAACCCTCCATTGCGCAATGTCGTGGGTGCTCGCATTAGCCACCCAAGGTATACCACCCGAATTAATAGCCAACTCAATTGTCAAATTCCACATTAGATTCCTCGTATAGAGTAAGGGCCAAAGTCCTTAATGTGACTTTCCCATATAAGTCCAACATGTCAACATGAATGATTTACATTCAATTAGCCATATCTAGGTTCCATTCACATTTCCCCAAAATTACATGACAAGTCAAAATAAGGGTTTTCCAACATTTGGGGCTTTTTGATTCAATCTACAAATTTGTTAAATTAACACATAGTGGAACCTAGATACATGTTCTTAGACTACCCTAGACTAGGTAAGAACACCCAATTGATTTTCTACAAGACCCAACAACACACATCATTACCACTTACACAAAATCAAGGATTTTGGGTGTAACCCAAAGACATATGAATGCACAAGGTTAGAATTCCCTACCTTGAGAAGAAAACACTTACAACCCTTGAATGGAAGATCTAAACACCACCGCAAACTATGGTCACCACCGCGTAGCCCTTGGAATCCTCTTCAAGGTTTGTGAAGCACAAACCCTTCAAAACCCACTAGAAATAGGGTGGAATTTAGAGAGAAGTGAGAGGGTGAGAGAGATGGAGGTTGAGGGAGGTAAAGAGAGAGAGAAATCTATAAAAATGATAGGTTTTCGGAGTGGTTTTGATATATAAACGACCCTATGAAGTTCCCACAATACCCCTCACTGATATACAGAAAATCTGCGATTTTACACGCGGCGACCGGTCGGGGCAATACGGTCGACCGGTCGGGACCAATCGATGATGCCCACTGCTGAAGCGCGACCGGTTGGCGACGTTATAGTCGACCGGTCGGGAAGAAGAAAATTAAAATTTTTCCAAACGGACTGAAAAGCCGCGACCGGTCGGCAACCTTTACGTGGACCGATCGAGAAGGCCAAAATGATGATTTTCTAAAATTTGTTATCCAAGAGCAATCCGGATATGGTTTCGTCGATTTTTCAACGATTAACACATGCAAGAAATTCTAATCACTAGACGGATCATTATACGATATTTTAAAAATAAAATATAAATAACATGAATTTTTCGGAGTATGACAATTTGAGACAAAGGAGATGGATGGAGCTTATAAAGGATTATGATTGTTCGATACATTATCATCCCGAGAAGGCCAATGCTGTGGCCGATGCTTTGAGTAGGAAGTATGCGGTCAGCTTGGCTTGTGTGAGGTATGCCTGAATTGAAATTTTTTGTGAAGTAAAGAAGTTGAATGCAGAGTTGGAATTGGGCAGTAAAGATGTATTATTGGCTCGGTTTTTGATATGACCGACTTTTGTGGATCGTATCCTGGAAGAGCAAGATTCCGATGAGATGTTAAAGAAAAAGAAACAACAAGTTCTTGATGGTTCCAAGAGCGAGTTTCGAATTAGAAGCAATGGTATGCTTATGTTTGGGCAGAGAATGTGTGTACCGGATAGTCTTGATTTCAAAAATTGCATTTTGGAGGAAGCTCATTGTTCTGCTTATGCCATGCATCTGGGTGGCAATAAGTTGTATAAGAACCTTCGCGTGAATTTTTGGTGGAAGGGTATGAAGAGAGATGTTGTGGAATTTGTGTCCAAGTGCTTAACTTGCCAGAGGGTAAAAGTAGAACATCAAAGACCTGCAGGGTTGCTTTAAAATCTACCGATACCCGACTGTAAGTGGAAGCACGTGACTATGGATTTTGTTGCGGGTTTGTCGCGTTGTAGTCGGGGCTTTAATTCAATTTGGGTGGTGGTAGATAGGTTGACCAAATCGGCTCACTTCTTACCGGTGTGAGTCACCTACACTACAGAGAAGTATACAAGGCTTTATATTGATGAGATTATCAGATTGCATGGAGTTCTTGTGTCGATTGTGAGCGACAGGGACCCTAAGTTCACATCGAGATTTTGCTAGTGTTTGCAGCATGCATTGGGAACCTCGTTGAAGTTCAGTAGGGCGTTCCATCCGCAAACTGATGGCCAATCAGAACGAACATTTCAGATATTGTAAGACATATTGCGCGGGTGCGTTCTTGATTTTTGAGGAGTTTGGGATGCTTATCTTCCGTTGGCGGAGTTTGCTTACAACAATAGCTATCAAACTAGTATTGGCATGGCTCCATATGAGGCATTGTATGGAAGGCATTGTCGTAAGCCTATTTGTTGGAGTGAGGTTGGGGAGCGACAACTGTTGTGTCCATAATTGATTCAGCTATCAGCAGATGGAATGAAATTAATCCGAGAGAGGCTGAGGATAGCTCAGAGTCGGCAGAAGAGTTATGTTGACAACCGACGTAGAGAATTGGAGTTTAGGGTGGGTGATCGGGTGTTCATTCATATTTCTCCTTGGAAGGGGTGATCCTCTTTAAAGGCAAGGGAAAGTTGGCTCCTAGATATGTAGGACCATATGAGGTTGTGAAAAGGGTAGGAGTTACTGCTTATCGATTTTCCTTGCCTGTGGAGTTGTCTCGTTTACATGATGTTTTTCATGTATCTGCTCTTCGCAAATACATTGGTGATCTTTCACATGTGTTGCAAAATGAAGGGATAGAGATTCGTGAGGACTTGTCGTATGCGGAGGAGCCGATGAGAATTATTGATCGAAAGGAGCAAGTTCAGCGCTCCAAGATTGTTCGTTGGGTGAAAGTACTTTGGCGGCATCATGGTTTGAAAGAGGCCACGTGGGAGGGCAAGGATGCCATGAAGTCTAAATATCCACATTTGTTCGATTCAGGTATGTCCTTTCATTTTCGAGGACGAAATTTTCTTAAGGAGGGGTGAGTTGTCACTCCCGTCTCAAATTAAAATAAATTAAATAGAATAATTAAATATTTATAAAAGAAGTGAGAAGGAGAAATAATAAGTGTAAATAGTTAAGAACACTTTTAGTTAATTAAAAATAAGATTTTTAGATATATACAAGTTTATATATTAAAATTCTTAAGTGTAATAGTTAAGTGAGGGGCAAGGAAGAGTAATTAAAGAGAGAAAAGGAGGGTAAATATGTTTTTAGGAATTAAAATCTGAATTAGGGTTAGGGGGAGGCCTAATCTCTCATTATCCTTAATCATTTGTTTTTGAGGAAGGCTAAGGGATTAGAGAGAACTTTAGAGGGAGATTGGACAAATCAAAGGTGAATCGAAGGTTTTTGAAGAAGATTACTTCTATAAAGTTGTTCCTAACGTAAGTGAGGTACTTTCTACCATTTTTAATTTTTGATTTCGTCCATAATTAGGACTGTATTATGGGTTATTAATCAAATTCGTTTTTGATGGAAAAATTCCTAGATCTACTTGTAGATCCTTGATTTGGTGATGTTTGAGTGAGTATTTGAGGCCTAGGTTGGAGTATAATTAATATATAGATGTTTACTACACTTTATGATACTTATTTTTACAGATCTTGGAGGTTTAGATCGAGATTAGGAAGAATTTTTGAGGTTTAGTTGAAGTTATAATCGTAGATTTTAACAGACTATTTTCTGCGCATCAAAAGATATGCACACTGGTATACCGGACGACATACCGGATCCTATACGGGTTTCGCCTGCAAGTGAAAAATTCTGAGATATAGAGAGCTATTTAACCAGTAAGCCACCGGTATGCCGGTCGGCATACTGGGCGGTATACCAGTCCCATACCGGCCTTTGGAAAATCTGGCAGTTTGAGATGTTTTTTGAGGAAAAGCTAAGGGGTTCGTATAGGATGATTCTAAACTGATTTTAAACTTCTATTAAATGGAATTGCCAAACTTGGGGAGAATTAAGGGAATCTAAAGTTAATAAATTGAAGTACTTAAGTCGTACTTAGTGATTAAGAAGAGTTATTCATACGTTTTTACAATGTTATCACAGGAGACAAGCCGGAGTCTTCTAAGGCGATTCAGTAGATTCGTTTCTTGGTGATCACATACTCGGTGAGTGTGTAGATGTCCTTCTAATACATGTACTTTGATTTTTAGTGGGTGGTTGCTTGATTATTGGTACTTGATCACATGACTCTTATGTGTTAGAAATATATGAAAGTACATGTTGAGCTTTATTACATGCAAGCCTGAATGTGAAAGTAGATATGACATTGACTGTTGCATTGGGCATGTTAGTGATTACTTTATCACACAATTGAGAAGAGACTATCTTTTGATTGCTATCATTTGGAAAGAAATGACAATTGAAATATAATTGCAATGTGTAAAGAAGAAGAAGAGTAATGAGAAGAGATAACCCTTGGCATGCTCCAATGAGCTAAGAGGCCAATAATAAGGGTAATGAGAAGAGATAACCCTAGGCATTCTTTTGGAAAGCTGTTAGGCCGAGAATAGGGTTTGGACTTGATTAGTTCGTCCTTAGCAAGTGTGGCACCCTTACTTGTTATTAATATAATTTATGAGAAGAGAAATGACATGTCAACTAATTACACAATAAATGTACTATGGGTACGATTGAATGTATACATGACTTATTGCATGTTTACGTGTTATGCGGGGAGAGGCACAACCCTTTACTGCTTATTGGCCTATTGCATGTTTACGTGATATTCGGGGAGAGGCACAATCCTTTGTGTATTTGCTTTAGGTATTTGTTTGCAATTCAGAGTACATATATTGATTGTTGTATCTAACACTCCTGGACAGTTTTTGCCTGTTTGTTTTGCAATTTATATCCAGGTCAGGAAGATTAGCTGGTTCACCTGCAAGTCATGCCAAGAGGATGATCTGTTAGAGAGAGTAGCTGGTAGTACTCCTGTTGGGAGTTCTCTTTTGTTTACATATGGTTTAGCAATAATAGAGTTTGTTTTTGGGACTACTATGTACTGTTGGTAGTAGTGAGAGTTGGTTGAGTTTTTGATTCAAATTATGCAGACTTGTGGTAGTTTTTAGTACTACTATTTTAGACTTGGTGTAACACCCGTCCCAATTTAAATTAATTGATTAAAATATCTTACTAAATAAAAATAATAATAATAATATACATAAGTCATGTATATTGATAGGATTGGGGTACATTAAAAATTTAATGAAGTCTTGGTGGAATTTTAGCCTTAATTGATAAAAGAATGAAATTTAAATAAAAACAATTAGATATAACATTATATATTAAGTGAGGGCATGGCTATTAGGGTAATAGGTCATATTATAGGAGGTCATAATGGTCCAATGGGTTATAATTCGTTTTAGGGTTAAGGAAGAGGTTCATTCTCTCATTATTCACCTTGGAGAGAAAGCTGCAGCAAATTGAGGGTGATTAGCAGACCCCCTTTTGGAGATTAGCCGTTTCTGCCCAGATCGTGCAAGTTTTGGAGAAGAAGCCTCAGTAAAGTTGTTCCTCACATTCCGTAGGTAATTTTTCAAATATTATGTGTCTCAATTGGACTTAAGATCTGACGGGAATTAGCGTTTTAATTAGGACGTGATTAAGGGCTGTTTAAGCAGCGATTAATGATAGATTTATGAGTTTGGAGGTTTTAATCTACGTTTTTGAATCTCAATTTCTAATATGTTATACCCTAACATGTTATTTACACTGTGGTAAAAGGG
>NMUG010002468.1:0-15965 GCA_002855965.1 Monotropa hypopitys | reverse complement strand
GTTATGATTGACACAAAAGTTAGGGAGGGTAAATGGAAAGGGATCAAAGCCTCCAGGAACAATATCGAGATCTCTCACCTAATGTTTGCTGATGACTTAATGCTCTTTGGCAAATGCAATAATACCACTTGCAAAACCATTAGATCCATTCTTGATGAGTTTTGCAATATGTCGGGGAATAACATTAATATTAAAAAATCTAAAATTTTCATATCCCCGAATGTGTTCAACTCCTTAGGTCCCATGTGCAACAACATCTTAGGTCTCGCAACTACTAGGGAGTTGGGGAAATACCTAGGAGTTAATATAGTTAGCTCCCGCCCAAAAAAAGAACAGTTCAATAGTATTATTGACAAAGCCCAGAAGAAACTTGCTGGTTGGAAAGCGAGTTGCCTATCTCTCGCGGGTCGTGCTACTCTAATCCAAGTTGTTTCATCCACAATCCCCAATTATCTTATGCAAACAACATACCTCCCTATCCTATGTCTGTGTGCAAAAAGCTGGACACGTTGAATAAAAACTTCTTGTGGGGCTCCACCCCTACCAGTGGCGGATTCAGGAATTCCGTGAAGGGGGACACAAAATGTAAAAAAAGTTGCATCAAATAATATAATAGAAATAAACACAAAAGTTTAATTAATCTTCATTAAACACAAAAGTTTGAATGAAATACTCCAAAAGCTACTAAACATTAATTGATTAGTTTTCTACTGTTGACCCCGACGAACTAGTTCTCATCTTCTGAATTCAATGGTTAAGCTCCTTTCCTAATTCCAAACCCACATTTCTTTCCCATGGTATATCTGAGCACTCCACTGGTTTTGTTATGGTAAAACAATAACCTCCCTTTCTGGGGTAAACAGGATGATTTTGAAAGTGTTGTTTCTAAAGTAAGTCAACCTTGAAAATTCAGTTAGATATCCAATCTTGTACCGACTCAAATCCAGAAAGGATAGCCCTTGCAGACATTTTTTATTAAATTGGGAACGAAAGGAATTGTAGAATTTTTCAGGGTATTTGACGGCCCTATCTTAATGTTGTTCAAAAAACTAAGTTTCATTCGCTAACGCCCTATCTTACTGTTTTCTAGATAGATTCGCAAACGCTGGAAAAATTATTCGCTCTTTCACAAATATAGAACTCAATCAAATCGCTGCAGCCATTCACAATCAAACGCTTCACAAAAAAATCGTTGAACAAAACAAATTGATGCACAAAAAATTAATCGAGAACAAAAACTAAATCGAGGGAACAAAATTGATGGAACAAAAAATAAACGCTTACAAAATCGCTGTCGCACATTACAGGTTTCCGGAGGGAGGAGGGGGAGGAACTTCGTCGGCGTGCACTGCTGTGGGAGGGAGGGGAATCGACGGAGGGAGGGGGAGGCAGAGTGCTGAGTGGGTTGGGAGGGAAGCCTTCCAACGTTATGTTCGAGTGGGTTGGGGGAGGCAGAGTGCTGAATGGGTTAGGAATTTCGTCTGAGGGAAGGGGAGGGGAGGGGGGGCGTCGTCGATCGACTGTGTGGGAGGCGGCGGGATGTTGTGCGAGCGAGGGAAGGAGAGGGGTAGGGCAAGGGTATATTCGAAACTTTCGTGTGTTTCAACAAAATATTTTACAATTTTTTTTTTAAAATGTCAGGGTGGTCACATGCCAAATCCGCCTCTGACCCCTACCAAGAAGAAGATGCATCTTGTTAAATGGAACCAGGTTTGCCAGGATAAGGACAAAGGTGGTCTGAGCCTTAGGAAAACCTCCTCTCAAAATCTAGCCCTCCTTGCTAAATTGGGCTGGAGTCTTATCAACAAGGATAATCAGGGCACCTCCTCCCCCCTGGTTAAAATCGTAGAGATTAAATACCTTACTAATCAGACAAATCTTGACTGGCCTAAACCCAAAAGAGCATCCTATATTTGGAGAAGCATCGCCAAAACCCAACCTCTTTTGTTGAAAGGGGTCAAATGGGTTGTTAATAGCGGCAGAAAATATTCATTTTTGGAAGGATTGGTGGTGTGGGGATGGTCCTATCCTTAAGGATGTTCTGTCAACTCCCAATGATACTGACTGCCTTGTGGCAGATGCTATCTCTAACAGGGAATGGAACTTGAATAGATTTCAGGATATCCTTCCCAATCACATTAAAAACAACATAATGGCCACCCACATCCCCCAATTCAGCCTCGATACGGATCAACCGTCTTGGGCCTATTCTAGCAATGGTATCCTCACTTCTTCAAGTGTTTATAACCTGCTAATTATGGACCACAGATATAGTCTTGAGTGGAAATGGATATGGAATCTACATATCCCTCCTAAAATGGCAATGGCAATGTTCATCTGGATTGTATGGCACAACAGATTACTAACTAACTCCAGATGCCATAAACTGGGATTCATTGGGATGGACGTTTGCCCAAGATGTTTTGCTGCTACTGAAGACACTGATCACCTTCTGAGGAGATGCCCTATCTCCATGGCTGTGTGGACAATCTTCCTAAATTTCAGATTCATCATAGAAATATCAACTCCCATCTTAGGGAGTGGATTACCTCTAACATGACCTATCCCAGTGGTACCAGGGAGACAAGAAGAGCTCCTGCTAAAGAGGAGATCATAAAACTTAATACTCTCTTCGCTACCACATTGTGGCAGCTGTGGTTGGATAGAAATAAAAAAATCATCAAGGGATTGCACACACCCGCAAAGCACAACTTTCGCTGCATCTAAGTATGCGTATGAGATAATCTCGACAAGGGATAAAAAATCCTCGGATAATAGTTTATTGATTAAAAAACAATTATGCCATGGAAGTGTCCGTGTGCAGGTACTTTAAAACTCAACACGGATGGAAGCTGGAACAAAAACACTCGGAATGCTGGCATAGGGGGAATCTTCCGTGATGCTAGAGGCACATGGATCGTAGAGTTCTATGGGAACAAGAAATGCGATATAAGTCTGCAAGCTGAAATTTGGATTGTCTACACAGGCCTAAATATCATACTTCAGAAAGGATGGATGAATGTCCACGTTGAAGTGGATGCCCTTGAAGTGGTACAAATGATAAACTAAAATTCGATCTTGAATCATCCGCAAAATTATCTTGTAGGTGATGCTAAGGTTATCCTCCAAGGAACACAGTCCACTCTCTCCCACATCAGCAGGTGGGCAAATGGGTGCGCGGACATTTTGGAAAAAATAGGTGCTAACTCTACTGAAGATCTCACAATGCTCAACACTTGCCCGGAAGAGGTTGCTCAAGCCTTGCAAGAAGACATCTCTATGTGTTCGTCCTCCAACTCGAGTATAGTTTGGCCCCGTAATATGCCCCCCCCCTAGCCTCTTGTAGCTGTTCTTGATTTTCTGATGTATAAAAAAAAGTAACTTCTATCCTTTCAAATTTTAGTAAAAAAAAACTATGGTGAATAGTTCGGGATTAGTTGGGATTGACATGCAATTCACTGTAGAGATCTACGTCTTCGTTTGTAGTCATAACAGTAATATGTCAAGATAGTATAATTTTTTTTGTAGAAAATTTCATTTAAGCAAGAAAATTTATCTTGTTTTCATGATTTAGGTATTCTGCAAGATATATAGAATTTATTGAGTTTGATTATATATGAATGGAATGGTAAACATGAAAAAATAGTATTTTTTTAATTTTTTAGATTTTTGGCGTTTTTTAAATTGCCGAGAATAGCCTATTTTTTAAATTTTTTTAGACTTCCCGAGGTTTTTAAAACGCGGGGAAACCCCAGAAAAATACCGAAGAAAATACCGGAGTTTTAAAAAATAATGCAAAATTTCCTGTCACTGTTATCCGGGACATTTTTTAAAAATGCCGTAAAAAGCACCGAAAAAACTTTTTCCAGCATTTTGAGACTTTTCTTGGAGTTTTAGAAATACCGAGAAAACTAATAAATATTGTAGTGTATATACATATAATAAACTAGACCCATAATCCATATTCAAAAACCGAACCGAAACAAAAAAAATCAAATCAAACCAAACCGATTATAACCGCACTACAAGAAAATGCAAATTTGATGACCAAATAAAAAATTAGAATCGACATTGAGTACATGTCTCTGATTCATAAGTTGTCAGTAATCTCCCCCTCAAAATAATTAGGTATCAAAAACTGCATTATCGAAAGTTCAATTCCATTTTAACATGCAATAGTTTTCGTTTGGTGCTTATTTGGAAAATTATACCGACAAATCATGTGTCGGAAGAAGTGCATCGTACCGAAATTATATATTTTTAGGATCATATACTATAATTTGTACATAATATATGATAATATGATATTTGGTACAACAGAATGGAATTAAAACACAACAGGAAAAACAGGAAAAACAAAAGCCAAGCACATCCTAAGACCTTTGAAGGATGGCACCGGCCATATTATCTTTTGTGCGAGAGTAAAATACGTTTGTACTGTCTTTGCCGGTAAACACCTGAATATCTTGAATCTCTCAACACCCTGCTACGCATCTCTTACACATTTTGTCCTTGCGCTCACAGAAAACTGTTAGAGGACCTTCCGCCTCCAGCGGCCGGAAGGTTCTTCGATGACTAAGTTAATCATGATAAAAAAAACTATAAGCTGTAAGCACAAGGAGAGTCTGAGAGCAATATAACATGTACCGTTCATCGGTGACTGGACTCCTGCTTATATACTCCTGTCTTCTGTGTTTCTAGCTCCTCGCCGAAAACGAGGGTTGCCTGGGATTCCTCGACCATTTTCTTTAATTCTGTTGCAGTTTGTTAGATGTCTGGCCACATTTTTCGACAAGGGAGAATGTGGGCATGCATTTTTACTGTTCTTGGGACTCTGAATATTCCTTCGGGAAGAGGGAGTTTGACATGCGTGTCATTCACCGTTCACTCGCTGATTGACACATGGACGCTTTATCTGCCACCTTTTCCCGCACTACGCTATTGGATGCTGCACTGGTGGATGTCGGCCGCACATGGTCAACCTAATCCGCATAGTGGGCGATGCTCGTGCACATGTTCAGTTATACCATACCTGGTCTGGCATGTGATGCTCTGCAAGATTGGTCTCCTTGATGTGAGGATGTTAGCCGCACAGGGCAACCCCTGATCCGCACAACAGAGATGTTTGGAAGGGCAAGTGACTAGCTGTATCTGCTGTGATCCTTCCCACATGTCCCTGAACAGCTACCTGCCTAACCATCGGGATGTTAGCCACGCACGTTCAAACTAATCCGCAGTGCAGATGGACGTTGGACACGTAACAGGCCATATCAACTGAGATCTAGTACTGCCACACAGAATAACTAGTCCCTGCACTACCAAGATGTCTAGCCACGTCGAGCTGACCCGATCCATAGTGCTTGACTGCTGATGACGTGGAAGGCTTGGTGCCAAACTGCCGTATGATGCTGGGATAATACGGATATGCCCTTGACACGTGGCGGATCCAGATTAACCCCACCACAATTGCCCATAGCTCTAGCTACTTCAGCCGCACATCGGGAGTGGACAGAGCTTATAGTACCCAAAACGCATCGTTCTACTTATCGAATAAGCCCAACTGTCATTTTGAAAAGGCACCATATTAATTGCGCCATTAATATCTGGGACCCACACACTCTTATCGAGGCAGATGTGACCGTTGGAGATGACACTTCACGCATGCCGTCACTTCGATACAAGCACATGGCGCACCCTTATATATCCTCTTCTTCTCATCTTCTCGAACATTTTGAATCCTGAGCCTTCTACAACCCTATCTTTTCTGTTCTCCCTCTTTTTCTCAATTTTTGTGTGTAAGTTCTTTTCTTCCTCTGCAGATATGGGCTTCTCTCGATCTCTAGTTGATACTCCAGCAAAGATCGAAGCCTTTCGGGCTGAGTATGATATACCGGAGGATGTGGTTATTGCCCTTGCTCCTACTGATTATGATAGGAGCAAGGCCAATAATAACACCCTTCATATTCCTCTCATCCAAATTGTAGAGGCTGGGATGTGATTCCCTCTACACCCCCTTCTTCGTCACTTCTTGTGGTACCTCAATCTGACTTTGATGCAAGTAGCGACCAACACAATCCGGGCTGTGATGGGCGTCGTTGTCTTGAACCTAATCACCGGTTTAAAATAGGCATTTGGAAGATTCTGTACTATTACATCATCAACCACACCCAGGGTGGTGTATGGTACTTGAAAGTCCAGATGAACAGGGGCAAACTGGTCGATTGGCTCTCTGACTCCTCAATAGGGGACAACGATGACTTCTTGATCGTGACTGGGAACTAAGAGTTCACCCCCAGCTCGAAAAGGGAGAATCGGATTCCTCGCAGAGACGGGGCCCCTCGTCAGTATCTCTTCTTTCCTTTTCGTTTCATTCTTCTTGCTGATTCTTGATTCTGACCTTTTTCGTTTGTTGTTCTGTTGCTGCAAATTCTACCGTGAACCGGAACTTTATGCACAATAAATTTTACAAGGACAGGGAGGTCAAGAAAGCTGTCAAATGGGTGAGCCCTGCTAGAAAGTTGCTAGACCGCTCTGTCGAGAACCTCCTCGGCTACGTGCCGCACTACCGGGGGTACCATGGTGCGCAACGTCCTGCCATTGATCTTAACGTAGCTCCTACTGCGCTAGCCGTTCCTATTGCTAAGCCTCACGTCATTGAAATCGAAGAAGAGGAAGACGTTCTTGAAGAAGTTGAACTTTGAAAACCATTTAGGTAAGATGATTAAAATCATTATAAATCCTAAACTAACATGTTTCCATAGAATTAAATCTCTAGGGAAATTTAGCTATCCATACTAATTTAAGCTAAATTACAACTGCAAGTAAACTAATTATGCTAGAACTAGAATTAAACTAAAAACTTAAATTAAGAACTTGAAATTACATAAACTAAATTAAGATTACAACATGAAGTTTAAAATTTCAATACAAAAGAAAAAAAATACATGATTTCATATTCAAATTAAATTAAAATTATGGAATAAAAAAATTACAATTACAACTTAATCATCTTAAGAAAAACTAAATTATATGATGGGTAAGGCTCCAGGGACCAGTAAATTAGACCAGTAAGTGGACCAGTGGCCTAATTGAACTACTTCTGAGCCACACTGTAATGATCCAAACCATTAATAATGTTCATATAAATAAAATATAACACCCTGCAAAAATTCAGCTCAATCAAATATCGGTAAGTGCTTGATCTAAACAGTGCCACAGAAACTGGTGTTATACGACACTGTTTAGATCAAGCACTTACCGATATTTGATTGAACTGAATTTTTGCAGGGTGTTATATTTTATTTATATGAACATTATTAACGGTTTAGATCATTACAGTGGGGTCCAGAAATAGTTCAATTAAGCCACTGGTCCACTTACTGGTCTAATTTACTGGTCTCTGGAGCCCGACCCATTATATGATAGAGTAACTAAATTACATAATTAAGGAAACTAGAAGTTGAAAGTAGAACTTACAATCATTGATGATTTCTTATTTTAAATTTGGAATTGAACTTTGATCTTCTTCTTCTTCACTTGAGAATTACAAAAAACAATGACATACTCTACTAACTACTACCTTATGAAGAACAAAGTACACTTTAAAATAACTCTATTACTCAATGATTTCTAACACAAAGTTGAAAACCAGATTATTTTGACTTCTTAAATTTACTGATATTGGACGTAAAATTAAACAAAACAACTCTAACAAAGTGTGACGCTTTTGCTCGCGCTGCAGTACATGGTGCTCATGGCCTTCCTTCCTCTTCCGAGCGTGGGAGTCACCTTTGGAGCTCGGCTCTATGGCTCCATGGATCATGGTAATAGTCTCCAGTGTAGGTAGGTCCTCATCTGAAGAGTTATCACACACATCCACTCGTCTAGGCTTGATGTCTTGTCTAGGCGTTTGGGAGATATACTGCTTCAGATGACCTGCCCCCACGAGGTCTTCCAAAAACTACTTGTAAATCTGATACTGCTCGGTCATATGGCCAAACTCTCTGTGGTAGCTGCACCTCCTGTGGCCTACAGTTTAGCTCGTTTTTCCCCATGCTTGGCGGGGCACTTCCAGAAAGGCTCGTCTTTTAGAGGGTGAACCATTCTGAAAATGGGGGTGTTGAACTTCATCCTGATGGCTTTGTAGGCCTCAAGGCCTACTCTTGGCATCATGTGGGCAGTCTGCAGTGCAGTCTTAGCTTCCTCTCCCTTCTCGGAATGAGATTGTTGGGATGCTTTCCTTTTCCTATTCCTCTTCTTGCCAGCAGAATCCACCACATGGGTCCGGTGTCATCTGTTGGCATGGCGACCTACTTCAAGGAGGGTTTCTTCCTACAACTTTGTGTGCTACTCTACCCACTCCATCAACTTGGGAAATGTGTCCACTAGATTCAAGGTCAGGGATTCCCTCAGTTTCTCACCAAAGGAAATCCCTAACCTAAACATAGACACGACCTGGTGCTCGGTGTAGTCCTCAACCTCGTTGTAGATGTCAATGTACTATCCAGCATATGCCCTGATAGTCTTGTCCGATCATTTTCTCAATGACATCAGAGAGTCAAAGTGCTTTGGCGCAGCGCGACTGGTCATGAATCTGCCTACAAAGGTCCCGACCAACTACTCCCAGCTGCAAATTAACCTGCCGCGCACTAGTGTATTCAATAAAGGTAACCACCTCTTGCTCTTACACATGTTTCTTTCTGATCTTTTTTGTTTTTGCTTTCTTACCTACTTTCCTCCTTGAACAGGCACTACAGTTCTCAACCGAGCTCGACTCTCGGATCTGCCTCCTCTAGAATGAGTAGAAAAAGACTGTCGAAAAGTTGAAGGCCTCCTATGATCCCGTGCAGAGGAATCTTGACAAGATGGAGGCCCAGAAGGCGCTGGAGGCCTCCAACGCCGAGGTAACGAGACTGGGCAATGTTGTGGCCCAAATGGAGGAGAGGCGGTTGAAAGGCTTGGATGATGCTCGCACTGAATTGGAGACCAAGACCAAAAATTTTGATGCTGAAAGGGTCTCCCTCAATAATTAGCTGAAGGCAAGGAAACTGGAGCTAGAAAAGCCCCAAAACAGGCTCTTGACTCCTACACCAACGTTTACAACAAGGGAGTAGAGGTCACCAAGGCAAACTATTAGCGAACCTTTATGGAGCAGCTCCCACAGATCAAGGACTACCCCTTCACGGAGATGTGGGCTGTTGCTATGGTTGTATGCGACATTTTAGCAGATTCCCCTCTACGCGGAGATCCCTCTACCAAGCAAGGCTTCATCCTCAGGGGCTGGTCGCTCACTCCTTCAAGATCCTCCAGGGACTGCTGATGGGGCTACTGCTTCAGCCTCTGCTGATCCTCCCTCTACTTCAGCCTCTACTGATCTTCCTGCTGAAGGTGGCCTCCCGGATACCCCTGCTGCCGGGGTAGTGGAGAAGATCCTTGACAATGAGGTGGTTGAGCTGCAGAAAGCCTAAGATTCTTTCTTTTTGTTTTCTTCTTTTTGGCTTGTTCTTTTTCATCTTTGTACCTTCTGATGTAATGAACTTCCGTTTGAATGCTGTTTTTTTTCTACTCTGTACTTTATCTCATTCTTTTTCTGCAAGCAAGACTATCCTTGGAACTATGGTCCTCTTAAGGACTTCCTCCTTCTGATCCGCATTGCGGCAAGGCGTCTTTGGAACACTTTGTTCCCTGAAAGACCTATCCTTGCTAAGCCACACTGCGGATGTTGCACTTGCTTTTTTTTTTCTTACAACCTTGGATCATCTTGGGACTACTTTTCCCCTGTAAAATGAGTCCACTGGTTGTGGGCTTCTGCGCGACATTTAAAGTCAGTTCCTTGGGATTTTTGATCCCCTATAAGGAACTTACCCTAGGACATCTATCCTGAACAACTTCTGTTCAGGACCGCCATCCAATTCTTATTTCAAGATCAGTTTCTTAGGATTTCTGGTCTCCTACAAGGTTCTGATCCTAGGACAATTATCCTGAGCATTCTCTGCTCGGAACAATTCACCTGTTCTGGTTTCGAGATCAATTCCTTAGGATTTCTGCTCCCCTGTAAGGTTCTGATCTTGGGAACAACTATGCCTGGTATTCTCTACCTGGGACCATTGACTTGTTCTGATTTTCAGATCAATTCCTTGGGATTTCTGGTCCTTTGTAAGGTTCTGATCTCGGGAACAACTATCCCTGGTATTTTCTACCTGGGACCATTGTCCCCTTAGTAAGGAAGTGAATGCCTTCTGTGCATCTTCTTCCTTACTCCTCGCAAGCTGCTAATCACAAGTGAAAGCTGAAGAAGTTGGACTTTCATTGATCAATATTTCTGATACATGGATGACATTATAGCTGCTATTGAAAAAATTTCTTGAGGTTAGAGACATTCTAGGTGTGCGGGATCTTGATTCCATCTAGATCTGTGCCTTTCCGATCACTTTGTAGGGCCCTTCCCAGTTCGACCCGAGCTTCCCGTCTCCTGGATCTTTAGTGTTGCCAATGACCTTCTTTAGGACCAAGTCTCCAACTCCAAACTCCATCGGATGAACCTTTCTGTTGTAGAATTTGGCCAATTGTTCTTGTTAGGAGGCCAGCCTAACAAGTGCCCTTTCTCTTTTCTTGTACGCTAGATCTAGTTGTGCGGCTAGAGCGTTGTTATTGCCCCCTTGTTCCACTAGGTCAGTGCGGATGGTGGGGATGCCAACCTCTAAGGGAATTACTACTTTTGTTCCATAGGCTAGGGAGAAAGGAGTTTCACCGGCGGACCTCCTGGGCATTATGCGGTAGGCCCAAAGGACAAGTGGCAATTCATTAACCCATCTTCCCTTGGCTTTATTCAATCTCTTCTTGATGCCATCGAAGATAGTCTTGTTGGATGCCTCAGCCTGTCCATTGCTCTACGGGTAACTGATTGAGGCATAGAAATTTCTAATCTTATATGTTGAGAAGAATGCCTTAAACTTATTTTGGAACTAGGTGTCATTGTTTGACACAATTTCATATAGGATTCCAAATCTGGTGATGATATTCCTCCAGACAAACTGCACCGTATTGCGCTCAGTGATTTTGGCAAGTGGTTCTGCCTCAATCCACTTGGTGAAGTAGTCTGTTTCCACCAAGAGATAATTCTTCATTCCTTTCGCCTTTGGTATGTGCTCCACGATGTTGATGCCCGACTAAGCAAAGGGCTAGGGGCTCGTGGGGGGTGCTAGATCCGCTGAGGGATCATGAATGATAGGCGAAAATTTCTAACATTTTTTGCAATTTCTGACATTGACCTTAGCGTCCTCTTGCATGTATGGCCACCAATACCCCTGAGAGATGGCCTTGTGGGCTATGGAATGCCCACCAATGTGGCTGCCACACACTCCCCCATGGATTTCGAAAAGAAATCGTTGAATGAGGTCAGTATGTACGCAACACAAGTATGGCCATGTGAAAGATTTTCTGTAGAGGATCTTGTCTGGTGAGAGCCAATACTTGGTTGACTTTATTCTCACTTTGTGAGCTTCTCTCTTATCTGTGGGGAGCTCATCTCGCACTAAGTAAGCGATGATTGGGTCCATTCAGCTCAGGCCTATATCTAAATCGAAGGCCTCATCTGAGTCCACCGATTGGATGCTCGGCTGGGATAGAGAATCGACACTTACTGTGCAGTAGAGCTCTGATGATACAGATGAGGCCAAACAAGCCAGGGCATCCGCATTGATGTTCTGTCTAGAACTGATCTACACCAGCTCTATGTTCTTGAACTGCTGAAGGAGTTTTTTGGCTAATGCTGCATAAGATGCCATTTTGTCGTTCTTGGTTGCGTACTCTTCTGAAAGCTGGTTTACGACAAGTTGGCTATCACAGTGGATGAGTAGATCTTCACCTCCACATCTCCTTGCACTTTTCAACCCCGTGATCAGTGCTTTATACTCTACCTCGTTGTTGGAGGCCTTGAAAGATAAATGGACTGACTGCTCTAGGGCCAGTCCTTCTGGTGAGAATAGGACTATGCCCATTCTTAATTCCTTGTTGCACACTAATCCATCCACAAAAGCTTCTACTATTCCTTTGTGTGCGGCTCATCAACGTCTGGCAGCGCAGGATGATTGGGAATTGCTTATTCATCTGACGACTGCAGTTGGGGTGCCCGTGCGGGTTCATGTGAAAATTCTGCCACAAAATCCGCAAGGACCTGACCCTTCACCGCAGTGCGGGGAACATATCTGATGTCGTACTCCCCGAGCTCAACTAACCAAGCCGTGACCCTTCCTGACAGATCTGTCTTTCTCAGGACAGATCCAATGTGATGGACGATTGGTACTTCTATGATTTGAGCCAGGAAGTAATGCTACATCTTTCTTGAAGTCATTACCAGTGCCAAAATTAACTTTTCCAATGGGAGGTACCTGGTCTCTACATCCAACAACGTTTTGCTGACATAGTACACTGCCTTCTGTTGCCCTTCTTCCTGCTTGATTAGCATGGCGCTAACCGCATGCTCCGAAACTGCCAGGTAGACTATCAGCATATCTCTTGGTTCTAGTGTAGCGATGAGTGGTGGTGCGGCCAAGTACTTCTTCAAATTCTGGAAGGCTTTCTCACAATCTGCCCCCATGTATAGTGCGTTCTCTTCCTCAGCAGCGGGAAAAAGGGTCTGCACTTATTTGATGAGCGACTGATAAATCGGTTGAGCGTGGCAACCATCCCGGTCAGCCATTGCATCTCCTTGGTCCTTCCCGGACTTTGACAGTTCTGCAGCACAACGATCTGGTCGGGGTTTGCCTCTATGCCCCTCTGAGTTACCAAGTGTCCAAGGAACTTGCCCCAACTTATCCCAAAGGCACACTTAGAGGCGTTCAGCCTCAACTTGAAATCTATGAGTATCTGGAAGGTACGACAAAGGTCAATCAGGTGGGAGTCCGTCTCCTTGAACTTGACCACCATATCGTCAATGTAAACCTACATACTCTTACCCAGCAGATCCTTGAGCATAAGAGTTGCCAATCTCTGATATATTGCCCCAACATTATGCAGTCTGAAAGGCATTACTCTGTAGCAGTACAACCTCAGAGGTGTGATAAAAGATGTCTTCTCCTGGTCGGGCTCATACATCGCGATCTGATGGTAGCCTCTGTAAGCATCCAGAAAGCTCATCCGCTTGTATCCCGCCGTGGAATCCACCAACTGATCAATCTTGGGCATGTGGAAGTTGTCCTTAGGGCAAGCCTTGTTCAGGCTGGTGAAGTCAACACAAACCCTCCATGTACCATTTTTTTTTTGACGATGACTGTGTTGGAGAGCCACTCCGAATAGTACACCTCCATAATATCAATGGCCTGGATAAGTCGGTCAACTTCCTCGATAACCACCTCTGAATGCTGCGCGGCTAAGCGTCTCCTCTTCTACATGACTAGTTTGTGACAAAGGTCCACGTTTAGCCGGTGACATATTATGCTCGGTTGTACCCAGGTCATCTCTTGCGGGGTCCAAACAAATACGTCGATCTGATCCCACAACACTCGGACCAACTCGGCGACATCTGTCTTAGGGAGCTCATCCCCAATCAAGAAATACCTCTCCTCGTCAGTCTCCTAGGCAGGAACCTTCCTCAGGTTCTCAACTACATGGGTGGAGGGGTCCACGCTCACATCCTCCAAGACAGACTTGTCTGGAACTTCGATGGACTTTACATGCTCGGCATTGGGGCCAGATCTGATGGAAGCCATGAGGCATTTTTTGACCGACTTCTGGTTTCCCCTGATGCTTTCAATACCTTTAGGCCCTGGGAACTTGATGCTTTGATGATACGTGGAAGGGATGGCCCCTATCATGTGCATCCAAGTACGCCCAATGATGGCATTGTAGGCTGATGGCACATCTACCACCAAGAACTCTGTGTCCATGGTCACCTTCCCTATTCGCACTAGGAGGGTGATGACTCCCAAAGGCCATACTCGCTCCGCGCTGAACCCTATAAGCAGAATTCTGGTTGACTTGAGGTCCGCCTGAGTGAACCTCATACTCCTGAATGCATAGAAGTAGAGAATGTTGGTAAAAATGCCCTGGTCCACCAAGATTCTCTCTATATCATACATGTTGATGCTCAGAGTGATCACCAATGCGTCATTGTGTGGGAAAGTGACCCTATCCAAATCCTCCTCTAAGATTGAGATCTGCATAGGCTTTCTGTTCTGCTCCCTATGATGCTTCTGCCCGAGCTGCAGAACATAGTACCTGTGGCCTTCTTTCCTCTTTTGAGCACGTGACTCAGCCTTGGAGCTCGGTTCTATGGCTCCGTGGATCATTGTGATGGTGCCCAGTGTAGGCAGATCATCATCTGAAGAGTTATCGTACACCTCCACCCGTCTAGGCCTGGCGTTTTTTCTGGGCATTTGGGCGATATACTACTTCAGATGACCTGCCCCCACGAGGTCTTCCAAAAACTACTTATAGATCTGACATTGTTCGGTCATGTGACCGAACTCTCTGTGGTAGCTGCATCTGAATCCTGTGGCCTCTAGTTCAGCCTGGTTTTCCCCCTGTTTGGCGGGCCACTTCCAGAAAGGCTCGTTCTTAAGGGGGTGGACCATTCTAAAAATGGGGGTGTTGAACTTTGTGTTGATCGCCTTATAGGCCTCAGAGCCTGCTCTGGGCATCCTGTGAGTAGTCTGTAGAGCGGTCTCAGCTTCCTCTCCCTTCTCGGAATGAGATTGCTAGGACGCCTTCCTCTTCCTACTCCTCTTCTTGCCAGCAGAATCTACCACGTGGGTCCGGTGCGATCTGTTGGCATGACGGCCTACTTCAAGAAGGGCTTCTTTCTCCAACTTTGCATGCTGCTCCACCCGCTCCATTAACTCGGGAAAGGTGTCCACATGATTCAAGGTGAGGGATTCCCTTAGTTTCTCACCAAAGGAAAGCCCTATCCTGAACATGGACACTGCCTGGTGCTCAGTGCAGTCCTCGACCTCGTTGTAGGTGTCAACATACCTTCCGACATATGCCCATGAGAGTCTCGTCCGATCGTTTTCTCAATGACGTCAGAGAGTCAAAGTGCTTCGGCGCAACACCATTGGTCATGAACCTACCCACAAAGGTCTCAGCCAACTGCTTCCAGCTGCAAATTGACCTGAGCACTAACTTATGATACTAATTGATTGCTGTCTGGCCCAAACTAGATACAAACATGCTGCAGTAGAGACTCTCGTCTCCCTCATGGAAGATTAAGGACTGCTGAAAGTTCTTGAGGTATGCCACCGGATCCGTCCACCCGTCATATTTCTGAAAGTTGAGAAGACTGAAGCCCCGGGGAATCTGATAATTGTTGATCTCCCTGGAGAGCGGAGTGGAGGTAATCTACTGGATGGCCCTCTTCGCAGTCTCTTGGGCCGTTCCCGGGTCTCTGAGATGCTTGTTGAGCCATGTCCTCATGTCTTCAAAGGTTGCTGGTACAGGGTTAACCGGATCTGAATTCAACGATCTCTCTGCATACCCCCCCCCTACGCGGGTAACCTGAGACGAAGCTGGTCTCGGAGGTCCCGCACACGCGGTGCTGATTGTTGCTGCCGCGTATCTCTCGCGCGGCTGTTGGTCCTGCTCTGATGCTCGCTGAGCTGAGGGGGATCTAGAGCAATCCTATGCCATTCCCGGCGATGGGATGAGCCCCTCTTTTCTCTGCTATCTTGCTGATGGGTCCTCCCAGTTCCTTCTGCCACCATCGCTTGGTTTCCTGAAGGGCGAGGGGATCCTTTTGTGACTGGATCACCTGAGGAGCCTCTGAATGTTGCTACCGATGGCCAACGAGCCTCTACTTTTCCTGAGGCTATTTGGACAACCTTGCTACCTCCAATTCTAGATGCCGAATCGCCTGGTTTTGGGTCTTGATGATCTCATCCAAGTTCTCATCTCTGATCGACTAGGACCTGGGTGGTGACCGAGTATACTGTGAACGAGATCGACTGTCACGGCCCAATCTCACATGAGTC
>NMUG010002467.1:0-15967 GCA_002855965.1 Monotropa hypopitys | reverse complement strand
CTTATATCCTCCTCCATGGAATTGACCAACCACGTCATAACCATGGAGTTTTCAGCGTCCCAACTTTCGAACAGAGGATCATTAATAGCAGGAGCCTTCTTGTCACCAGTGATGTAACCAATCTTCCCTTGTCCACGGATATACATCCAAACAGATTGTGACCAGCGGAGAAAGTTATCACCATTTAGGCGGATGGTGGTGATTTGGACAGAGTGAGAGTTGGACGATTTCACCGGAATGACAGCGGCAGGGATTGAAGTGGTTTCAGACGTAACTTCTGACATGGCTACGATGGTTTAGGGTAGCAGCAGAAGGATGATTCCTCTCCCGTCGGAAAAAAAAACGTCGTCGGTTCTGAGACTGGCGACAGTTGAGCGAGGACGGGCGAAGAAGAAAAAACAAAATCGCAATGAAGGGATTTGGCGTGGACGGCAAGATCCTTAGCGACGACTACTGGCGGGCAGAAGGAACGACGGGCGGTTTCGGAGTGCAAATAGGCTCTGATACCATCTTAGAAAATATGAGAGAGCAAAACTTTATTAGTTTGTACCGAATGAGAGGAATGAGACTCTCTTTTAAAGAGAGTAATTACATCAGAAAAGGAGACATAATAAAAAATAATAAAAAGCTATAATCTACCGCTCTTACTTTCCTATTTACATTGATTCTATACAGCTTTGACTTTCCATATTTACATAACAATCGTATCTTTAGAATATTTGACTCAATAAATGCAATAATAAACAAATTTCCAACACGCACGAAGAACACTCAAGCAAAGAAAAGAAGAGGCAAAGAACACACAAATTTACGCAGTTACCACTATCAGTGTGAGAGGTACGTACACGATCGACAGAAGCTGAACAACCCTCTGTTACACGAAATCGCCTACCCCCCGCGATCCGCGTTCCGAATCGTGCGTTCCCAAACGCGGATCGTTTACGTACTGGATCGCCATTTTTTGCGTTCCGAATTTTTCCCCTCTTTTTTATTTTGGCCCTTCGTAAACAGTGCTTGCAACCTTTCACATGGCAAAGAAAACAATAACTTGTTCTACTTATCTACTAAAAATTGATTTTCCTTATTTACTACTTATATACTTACAAAATAATTATTATAATAAGCAATTGGCGATCCGAAGAAGCCTACCCCTACCATACCGCATTCTAGAGGGGCTGCGATCCGCGTTCCCGTTCCCGTTCCTCGTACCGCAACGATCAATTTCTCCACAGTAATCACCTTCGTAAACATATCCATCGGATTCTCATTCGTATGAATTTTCTCCAATGTGAACTGCCCCTCCTCCGACAAAGAATGGATAATGTGATACTTTATGTCGATATATTTGGTCCTTGAATGAAACCGTGAGTTCTTCGTGAGATGAATCGCACTCTGACTATCGTTGAATAACCGACAATTGTCTTGTTCCATGCTTAACCCCTTCATAAAGTTCTGAATCCTTTCCAAGTCCTTGCACGCCTTTGTGGCTGCAACATACTCCGCATACGCGATAGAAATAGTCTCAATTTTCTGTAGCCTTGAGACCTAACTGACTGCAGCACTGCCCAAAGTAAACACATACCGCGTCATGATTTTTCTGCTCTCAATGTCCCCCGCTAAATCTGAATCCACAAAACCTTGTAAACGCATCACAGAGCCATCGTAACACAAAGCCATATCATTGGTCCCTCAGAGATACCTTAAAACCCACTTGACTGTCTCCAAATGCTCCTTGCCCGGATTTGACACGAATGTACTAACTCCCACTACATGAGCAATGTCCGATCTTGTACAAATCATAGCATACATCAAGCTCCCAAACATTGAAGCATGTGATACTTTGACCATGTAGTTCTGCTCTTCTTCGCTTACTGCCATTTGTTCTTTAGAAAGTTTGAAGTAACTCGCCAAGGATGTGCTAACAGACTTAGCACTATCCATGTTGACCCTTTTCAGCACCTTGTCAACATAATCCGCTTGCGACAACTTCAACTTCTTATTTACCATGTCCCTTCAGATTTGCATCACTATGATTCGCTTCGCAACACCCAAATCCTTCATAGAAAACTCATTTGACAATTGTGTTCTGAGATTAGCAATCTCAACCATGCTTGATCCTACAACAAGTATATCATCTACATACAACAAATGTATTAGATACATCATAGCAAACTTCTTAAAGTGACAACAATGATCCCCATGACATCTACTAATACCTATGTTTTCCATAAAAATATTAAACTTTTTATATCATTGCCTCGAAGCCTGATCCAACACATAAAGCCTTTTCCTTAGCTTGCATACCAGATTCTCCTCACCTCTAACATACCCATGTGACTGACACATGTAAATGTCCTCCAACTCACCACGGAGGAAAACAGTTTTAGCATCCAACTGCTCCAAGTGCAAGTTTTCGACTGCCGCAATAATAAGAATGCATCTGATGGTGGAAATCTTTACAATAGGAGAAAAGATTTATGTGTAATCAATATATGGTTTCTGCTGAAAATCTTTTACTACCAATATTACCTTGCAGTCTTGCAGAGCTTGCTCTCATTATATTCTTCGTTAAGCATGTAAACTCATTAGTTGTGCAAATGTGATTTCCCCTTGAGAAAACGCACCAAGCCCCATGTCCGATTCGATGAGAGAGAATCCATCTCATCATCCATTGCATGCTCTCACTCCTCCTTGGTGTCCATCTGCAATGCTTCCTCAAAACAGTATAGCTCGCCACTATCAATTAGCAACAAATAATGCAGAGATACAGAACAACACAATATAGGTTTTATGGTACGAGTAAGGGAGGGGTCTGTGGATCTTCGTGTGGAATAGATTGTGTTAATATCTTGGGGTTGTAAAACATTCCTATCAAGAATCCCCTCAAACTCAACAAAGTCCGAATTTTCAACTGCCTCATTGGGTTGACAGTTTATTTTATACAAACAGATTCATTAAACACCACATCCATACTCTCTTCACGTTTTTCGATTTTCAAAATCATTGTCACATAGCCTATGAACACGCACTTTAAAGACTTAGCATTAAGTTTACCCCAATTCTCTGGTTCTATATGCATATAGGCAGTGTAACTAAAAACACGTAAATGGTATAAATTTACCTCTTTACCTGCATCCGGCAATCCACAATCCACAATCCAAAGGAATTGAAGGTCCACTGTTTATCAAGTACATCGTTGTAATCAATGTGTCAACCAATAATTGCTTCGGTAAATCAACATGAACCCTCATGCTCCTTGCACGCTCTAGGATCCTCCTAGTCATGCGCTTGGCAACACCATTCGCAGTACAGTAAGCCTCAAACTCACTGTCACGGTATTCCCACCGTTGTTGGATTTCGAACACTTTAGCTTCAAACATGTCTCATTCTCAACTAAAGCTTTCTAATTCTTAAATACAACAAAGACATCATATTTATGCTTGGAAAAATATACCGACAATTTTTTAATAGCATCGTCAATAGAAGTAACGAAATAACGAGAGCCACCGAGAGAAGGTACCTGAGATGGTCCCCATATGCCAGTATGCACCAGCTCTAACTTTTGAATCTTGAGACTTTGCCGCCTTAGTAAAGTTGACATTCCTTTGTTTCCCGAGAACAAAATCTTCACAGAATCCTAAATCCAGCAATTTCAACCCATGCAATTTCCCCTTCGACATCATCACCTTGATCCCTTTTTCGCTCATGTGACCCAGCATCACTCCAATGCTGGTATAAGACCTAGTGGATACATACAGAGTTCCCTCCTTGCCACGAGCCAAAACCATGGCCCTTCTTGACATCTTCCAAGCATCCGATTGCATCAAACTTGGCATGTCTAACATCCTTCAATTTCAGAACTGTCTCATATGTTTGTGTAATCTGCATGTTCCCCTTACCAACAATATTGAAAGCCTCGTCACCCAAATAAACCTTGCCAAAATTGCCCTTTTACATAGCCTTGCAAAATATCCATGTGTGGAATAGCATGGAACGAAACACCTAAGTCTACAATCCAAGACTCACTGCGAGAATCCAACGAACAAATAAAAGTGTCATTGTCGGAGTCCTCCGTGATATTGACAGTGCTTTATTCTTCCTGTTTTGTTTCTTTGGCGCCTTACAATCCCGCTTATAATGCCCATCCTAACCACAATTCCAACAACTCTTTAGTTTCCCATCTCCACCTTGAACTTACTATGATGGTTCTTAGAATTTGATCTCCCTCAATTCTGGTTGTCTCCTCTAATCAAAATCCTATCCCATTTCCTCAGTATTGTACGTTGAACCCGATATGGACTCCTCATCCGAAGTCCTCCGAGTTTCTTCCCCTAACACCAAACTCACAACATACTCCAACTTTTATCTTTGCAGATCCAAAAGAGTTACTAACTACCACGACTAGTCCAATCCAACTATCGGGAAAACTGGATAAAATGAGAGCCCTAACCTCATCATATAAATCAACACCCACATAATCTAACTGATTTGTGACGGTATTAAATTCGTTGAGATATTCAGCAACCACTACATTCTCGGGCATCTTTAGGTTATAAAAATTTTCATAAAATAGACTTTATTGACAGTAAAGGGTTTCTCATACATCATTTCCATAGCATAGAACAAACCTAAACAAACCTGATGTAGTTTTCTTCTTGGCTATTGTGGTAACCGAACTTAGTCAGGCCTTCGGGCTGGGTAAACGGAGCAGGCCCACGAGGGCCAGGCCAAGGACGGGTAGACGGTCCATTGGAATGGTGGACGGATGGGCCAAACCTCAACGGTATAGTACCGGGTCATGAAACGTATAGTACAGTAGCGTAGACCGTACCGGATCGACAAGGTCAGAACGGGAATACTTTGGTTAGATGGACCAAGGCCTGGATGACAATAGCATCGCGGTTAGGCGGACTGTAGGCCCACACTGACAGTATGGATAACGAACCAATCCCGTTGGTACGGGAAACAAAGGTCTCCGGATCACGACCTGTATAGGCAGGAAGCATGCTAAGGAGCATGCGAGGACGGTAGTCCGAATGATGTTAGACTCCGGAGCATGTCGCACGTAGCTAGACCAAATGGTCAGGGAAGCATTCCGCAAGGATCGTGGAGAATCTCGCATATCTCGGTGATTGACCAGGTATTACGGGAGTGTTACACTCCCGGGAATCACGTCGGGATTCCCGGACAGGAGCAGACAAGTTGCATTATCTGGAGCAAGAAGACAACTATAAATATCGGGCACATATCGAACGAAAAGGTACATGACATTGGCATCCACAACTTTGTTTTTGTCTTTTTCTCTCACACCAGACACTCTCTGACTTAGGCATCGGAGTGCCTTTCCGGCGGACGGTGTCGGGTAGCACTAACGGTGGTTTGTGATTGCAGGATCTTTTGTACTGACAAATCCAAGACTGGAATCAACTCATCGGAAGGTCCATTCGAGGTCGTGGTCCCCGGAACCCACAGTCATATTCGACGCAACCGAAAGTGCGAGGTTGAGTCTCAAGGTACCCAAAACTTTGCGATCCAGGATATCCCAATCCGCCTATAAAATCACTTTTAGCTTGATACCCGCAATGGGAAAGTACAGATCTCTATGATATAAAATATCCTCTATTTGCATCTTTCAAAATGCAAAGTTTTAACCATTGAACTTCTCGATCTTAGCTTTCTCGTCTTCGGCCATAGTGCAATCCCGATCTCCAAACCGGAGCTCTGATACCAGTTGTTGCGGAAAACGCCCAAACCAACGCACACACAACACATGAAGAGCACTCAAACAAAGAAAAGAACAAAACAAGAACACACAGATCTACATGGTTCCCACTATCAGTGTGATAGAGATATGTCCACGGATCATACCAGTTAACAATTTGTATTGAATGCGGGAGAGAACTCAATCGCTCACAAAACTCCAAGAACAAAATCCTAGCCCCGCACTTGCTCTAAATACAAACATGTATCTCACTAACACACCACAAAAAAATTGTCTGCCGAAAACAGCCAATTAAGCGCGTTGGCGCTGGCGAGTTTTTTTTCGCTTACTCGCGAACATTCTTTGGCCAAATGTTGGACTTCACACCCAACAACCCTGGACACCGTAAGTTAACAAAAATACATAAACTGCTATGAGTATCAACATTTTCTAGTAACACGGTATGGTACACTTGGATTATAGCTATTTGAGTCAAAACAATATTTGCAGGAGGAAAAACTCATTGATGAATGAACAACTAAGATCTTACATTAATAGCTTCCCTTCTTAAATAGTCACCGTTAAGAGCCGACAAGAAGTTGGGCTAAATCATGGCCCTTCCAGTCATCGAGATTGCAAGGAAATTTGCAATTCGAAGTGGTCAAATCCAATAAGAAGAAATCATAGAATGCACGAATATGCCATGAGATCTAGACAACCTATATAAAGGGGAAACAATTATCAAAGGAATCCTTTTCCCCTCCTGTAGGCAATATTACTTAACAGCAAAGTTAGTATTAATGGAAGAGACTCCGGCAAATAGGCAACTACTTAATAGCAAAGTTAGTATTAATGGAAGAGACTCCGGCAATTAGGTAACAACTACTTAATAGCAAAGTTGGTATTGATGGAAGAGACTCCACAAAATAGGTAACAGCTACATAGGGCATGACAATTGAGGCATAATTAAGCTACTGAATCTTGACCATAGGCATAATTAAGCTACTGCATCTTGACCATAGGCATATATTTGGTTACCGTAATTGCACCAAACTAAACCTTGTATCCAAATGACATCGCAATAACACTTGCATGACAGGAAAAAAAACTTATGCAGTGGTAAAAAAGCATAAAATCAGGGAACCCGAAACAGTAATATTGATTTATGTACCTGCTCCCTCGAAAAGTTGCCAACGCGACCACCCTCACTTAGTGTTCGAACTCCCAAAACAACAGCACCCTTTGAATTAGGCATTTCAGCTGCTCGACCACCACCAACTATAAGTCGCATTACACATCCCTTGTTCTCGTTTCTTGACACCTATATATCATTAAAGATAGTCATGGTAAAATTATGTATGTCACAATCAGCATAATGTACTATGGCAATAGAAACAGAACAGAGTAAAATTATTAGTATTGCTTCGTAATTCGATGTACCTTGTAATTTACAGAAATTCCATTTGACAAACGCCGCTGACTGATCCCTGTTTCTGTGTCATAAATTTTAGTGCCACTTGCTTCTGGATCTATAGGAATAAAAGATGGCCTACGCTGTAACCTTAGTTCCTGCAGCTGTGAGGAAGATATAAATTCTTTTGGCACCTGAAGCTGCAAGCCGTGAACCAAGGAATAAGTTAACAACAGAATATGAAATATGTTCAAGTGCAAGCAAACAAAGTCGGTAGCAAAGGAAACCTCTGGCTCAGGCTCTATGGGTTCCACCAACCCTGATTTAATAGCAGCAGTTACTTCACTTGGCATTACCTCAAACTCAGTTTCACCTATTTCATCAACATGAACTTTCTTCGGAACACATGCAACAATAGCTGCAGGATGGGGTGCAGATGGATTTCCAAAATCAGCCACGAATTCTAACAACTCGGCACCAATAGAATTAACCTGCAATGCCGGTATTCATTAACCTAAAAACTTTAGTTATCAAGAATGTAAAAGGGAAAGTAAGCACAAGATCAACTATATCTACAAGGCAGCATTGAACAAGTACGAGATCACAAAGACTTAAAATAAATACTACAAAACTGTTCCTTTTCATTATACTAAACCGAGGAAAAGAAAATGTCATCCTTTCTCACACTACCAATATAGACCTACACTATCTCATGAAAGAGATGAAATCAAGGGTGATGTTATTGACCTATTAACCAATTTCAAATTGTGAGCCCCAGATCCTATATAATGATCCTAAACATATAATGCTAGATTAACTTCCTCACATGAGAAGAAACTAGGCAGGGAAAAAAACATAATGCACTCAGCCTCACATAAAATTTGTAGCATAACGATCTCAAGATGATTAACACCCTGACATCTTGTCTCGTTATGGTCATTGGCATGCAAGTACCAATACAACATGATAGGACATCAATATGTCTAATTATTGCCACATAATGGGGTTCCAAAGCAGATGTGTACATGTCAATGATATCTTTAATCAAAACACAATAGTTTGAAAAGTGCAGTTCCACAATTCCAAATACTTGGAAGAACAGAAATTACTTCTTCAAGAGAAACTGTTCCAGCAACAGCAACCAAACTTTCATGTCCTTGTCTGTGATCCATCACTGTATGGCCAAGTGCATCACTCTCCATGATGAAATCCAAATTATCCACGGATGAAACATTATCAATCATGGCTGCCAACTGTTCACTATCTTTTAATAGTGCATCCATATAACGAGCTAATTCACCTTTTGTAACTCCAAATTCTTTAAGCCTTCGAACCTGCACTGAATGAAAAAAAGTAAAACAACTAGCACCAGAATAAACTATGACAAGGTAAACCATCCAATAGTTCTTAATATATCGTAGGAATAACATCTCCATGGACCCTCAATTGGACAAAAAAGAGATGTTTACCATAGGAAAAAACTAGTCCAAACTTTCAATTGAAGAAACCAGTATTTAAACCAACAAAGGCAAACGTAAAATCTAAACCTCTTTAACAGCAACGTTTATTGCACTTTGCCAATTCTTCGGTTCAGCGTTCACTGTGAGTGTAGTTACAGTGCAATCTTCCCTTCCAGAATCACTATGATCGACTTCAATTGAGGTGAATGGTGGATCTGAACTCTGAAATTAGATATAAAATAAATTAACTGAAAATGCATATTGCAAACTTGCTAAGAAAATGCATCGTATACAAATCACAAGTTAACAAGTACATAAAGAGAGAATAAAGATGGGCGTCTACAAATAATAACAGGCGGAGTCCCTAAATGGTTTCCTAGTAAATATCTATTAGAGAAAGCAGCTCAATTTAGGATTCTCGTGCATAGATGAAGACCTTAGGTCTTTAATGTTTAATTCCTTTAACTCATGGTTTCGCAGAGTAAAAAAGCCCGAAGAGAATAGCTATAAATCAAGCATAGCTAAGAAGAAGTCTGAATAAACTTAAGGAGCTCTACCTTCTAAATGCTTTCTGAACCATTTCTTACAGTCTGTTGTCAACGCATACTAGTTTTGAAGTTGGAAAAGGGTTCCGAATACCATACCGGGCTCGGTACCGGTTTTCCAATTGGTATGATAGAGTACCAGTGTCAGTCAGATACCGGTACCATTTCAGATTTAGCACTACTACCATTATATATAGATATACATCACTAATTTTTTTCATATTATCAAATGCATCATAACTTAAACCTTCATTAAATAATAAAATATGACATAATAGAGTTCAAAATAACAATTTAAAGTTTCAAGTGCATAACATGATAACAAACATTTGTCCCTCTAAAGATGATGGTTCAATAATCAACTCAAACGTGAGAATAAAAATAAAAAAGTTAGTTAATTTTGTCATTTTTCATTAAAATTTATTTTTTATACTTTTAAAGTGTGTTTAGATTAAACGTAAAAAAATTAAATTTAAAAAAATAAATACAAAATTACGAAAATATTTTATGTCAAAAACTTATGATATATTTTTTCATTTTGATGAATTTCTTATATATATGATGTTGATTGAGAGAGTATTATTCTGCTATATCAACTATTCTAATATTATTTTATTAATGTCGTCTCAAAAAAGCATCCCGATCTAAATCCCGAAGGGTGTGGGCCCCCCACCTCAGGGACCCACACGAATAATCCAAGCCGTTGATAATTTTTAAAATATTGTTTTAAGTGTTCTTGTAAAAAATCAATGCAATCGGATAACTGTAAATACTTCATCCAATTTCATTTAGAAGTTAGGTCTAAATGACCGATACCGACCGGTATCTCGGGGCCCCGCACAAATAATTTGTGCCGTTGATAAATTTTATAATAATACTTTAAGTAATTCTTTAAAAATCAGTGCAATCGGATAAATTTAAGTACTTCATCCAAGTTCATTCAAAAATTAGGCCAGTATCATCAAGTATTTTAAATCTAGCCCGATATTCGTCCGAGATGACTGGTACTGGCCGATATTGAGCCCGGGACGGTACGAAGGGATTTGTGGTACCATTTTATTCAAAATCCAGTATGTACCGGATGGTACCGGGCAATACGGAATGATATTCAAAACACTGGTTTGAACTACCACCATTACATTGTATTCTTGCAGCTCCCAAAAAGAAGAAAAGAGTCATAGTACCAGTGACAATATTCACACTCCACTCTTTGTTATTCACACTCTCAGGAAAAACTAATGTGGGTCGTGCGGAGAAAAAAAAGAACGAATAAAAATAGACAATACCCTAAAATCCAATAAAAACAGATGCCGCAAAATGATTATTGGAAGATGTAAAGCGAAAGTCCATCAAGGAAAGAGTCACTAACTTCCAGACCAAGTACAATTCATGGTAGTACTAACAACTTGCAATGGTAAACTTATTAATCAGTTATCTGCAAGTGTAAAAATTGCCAACTGGATATGCCTCATGACCATATCACCAACAAAACAACTTTATTCACGGAATAGATTAAGAATTTCATTATTTATTTGTTTATTTATTTATTTTTGGTGGGGGGGGTGTACCTTGTATCTGGTATTTATCCGGAAATGAAGAGCGGAAAGAAATATCCTCTTCATTAGAACATCACGCAAGTCACCATATGTTTGGATCTTATTAACTGGAATCTGCCAAATAAATCACATTCTATTAGAAAAGAGCAGGAAAAAAAAGGTGGACATAAAAAAGTATATAAACAAATCTTCATAGCAGTCCAATCCCATCCCTACACTGCTATGAAACAAAGATGACCACAACCAAAAACCATGAATATTAAAGATTGGGCAAACTTGCAAAGAAACTGATCGTTTGAACAGGAAACAGTAAATATAAAAGATGATGCACGATGTTAAGTTCAACTACATCAACACAACTTCAAAATACAGCATGCTTACGTGTACACATCACAAACACAGGTCGTCGATCTAGCTTGAGCCAATAATTTGCATGCATTGGTTACCAGGGGCGACGCCAATAGCTTAGGTGTGGGGTTAGCTGACCCCAGAAGGGATTTTTCCACTGTTCTTATGGTTTTAATTTTTTAGTTGGCAGATGTTTGACGCCACTAAAAAGGTCTTTGACCCCAAGTTTGACCATTTATAGTTGTACTTTTGTGCGGCTCTCTATCTGCAAACAGAGCACGTTTGTATCTCCTCCCTTCACTCTCTTGTATTCACTCTCCTCTTTCTCTTTCTGGCAAGGCACCCTATTTTAACTTCAAAACCTTATGATGGGATGATATTTTACCCCTAGTGGATTTGTTTACCTCCCCACATGAGTCGGGCATCGCATGTGTGGGAGAGTGTTAGTTTATCCCACATTGATTGATTATTACCTCCAAAACTAGTATGTGAGCTCAAGTGATCTCTCCACTCATTACCAATTAATTTTGAGTTATATGCTTTAACATGCTTTCCAATCATAATACCCTTTCCTCTTCCTGTATTCTTGTTGCACATTGCACGTTTCATAGAAATCATTCATTCCCACAAATCTCAAAGAATTCCCTTCCCCCGGTGTTATTTTTTCCAATCTCTTATGAGTACTATGTTGATGAATGTGTATACCTTCTCCGTTTTCAGTGGAGTCTATGTGAGTTGTACAAAATTTATTACTAGTACCAAACCAAACCAAATTGAGTCTTGAGTGCCAATTAAATGGAGCTGGCTACATGAATCCTTTTTTCCAATGTGCTCTGTCGAGTGCATCATGTTCCGTTGTACCTAATAAACTTAAATTTTTACGAACTATCGCTTCTAAAATTAATTTAGGTCTACCATTCCCCTTAGTGCTACCATATATCGTAACTCTATCACTCCACCTAACTACCGCGTCAATGGACCTACGATAGACATATCTAAACCACCTTAATCTATTTTCTTTTAACTTAGTTTCCAGCGGCACTACCCCTACCATATCGCGAAGATTTTCATTTCTAATTCTCTCGCAAAGTTTTACCACATCCATCTCAACATTCGCATTTCAATGACACTCATCTTACATGTTGTTTCTTAGTTGCCCAACACTCTATATCGCATAACATGGTTGGCCTTGTGATTGTACGGTAGAACTTCCCCTTTACCTTAGCAGGTTTCCTACGATCACATAACACTCTCGAAGCACTCCTCCACTTGATCCATCCAACATGAATTATGTGTGTATCTTCCTCAATCTCTCCGTCCTTACTAATAATTGAGTGAAGATACTTAAAACATTCACTTCTTGGTAATTCTTGATTTTTGAGGATCACTATGTCAACATTAATAGTTTGGCTATCACTGAACTTACAGATCATGCACTGTCTTACTCCTGCTGATCCCAAAACCTTGTGGCTTCAATGTTTCTCTCCAAGTTTCTAATTTGGCATTAACACCTCTTGCGGTTTCATCTACCAAGACAATATTATCTGCAAATAACATACACCATGGGACATCATGCAAAATGGGTCTAGTCAATTCGTCCATAATTAGAGCAAAGAAATAAATGCTCAAAGCAGACCCTTGATGTAAGCCTACTATGATTGAGAATTCACTTGTTTCCCCTACAGGAGATCTAAGAGTGGTGACAGTCCATTCATACGTGTATTTAACCACATCAATATATTCTTTCGTTATGTCATTTCTCTCCAAGACCCGCCATATAATGTCTCTAGTCACTTTATCATATGCTTTTTCTAAGTCTATAAAAACCATGTGAATATCCTTCTTTTTCTCTCTGTATTTTTCAACTAATCTTCTTAACAAGTATATTGCCTCCATTGTTGACCTACCCGGCATAAACCCAAACTGATTCTATGATACTGTTGTTAGCATTCTTAGTCGATGCTCAATAACTCTTTCCCACAATTTCAATGTATGACTCATCAATTTAATACATCTATAGTTGTTGCAACTCTGAATATATGTCCTTATATATTGGTACTAGAGAACTCTTTCTCCACTCATTAGACATCCTTCTAGTCAAAATAATTTTGTTGAAGAGTTTTGTCAACCACATCACTCCTATGTCCTCGAGGCTCTTTCATACCTCAATAGGGAAGTCATCTGGTCCTAAAGGCTTGCCTGATTTCATTCTTCTCACTGCATTTGTCACTTTATAATTTGTACCTTGCGATAAAACATATACTCTTGACTCTCACTCCTACTAGGAGCACCCAAATGATCTTTGCTTAGGTTTTCTCATGCTTCTCATTCAATAGTTTATCAAAATAATTATTACATCTTCCTTTAATCTCCTCATCCTTTACTAATATCCTAAAGTCGTCATCTTTATGCACTTAACTTGTGATAGATCTCTTGTTTTCTTCTCTCTCCATTTTGCAAGCTTATATATATCCTTTTCTTCATCCTTGTTATCTAATCTAGCATAGAAATCATCAAGATCTCATCTTAGCCTCCCCAAAAGCTTTCTTGGTCTTCTTACAACTATTTATAGCTCCTAAAATTGACATCACTTTTATGTTTTTCTTACTTCTTAAAGCACTCTTTTTTAAGTTTTACTATGGTCTGGACCGCATCATTCCACCAACAAGTCTCTTTTGAGGGTGGGTCTCTCCTTTTCGACTCTCCAAGAACTTCTTGTGATATTTTTCTAATGGAGTTTGCCATCGTGTTCCACATTTTCTCACTGCTGCCCTCAAAATACCAACTTCCTTCATTTAACATCTTGTCTCTAAACAACTACAACTTCTCCCTCGTAGGCTCCACCGTCTAGTTCGCGGGTTTCTGCACTCTGTTCTCATTCTCAATTGATTTTTCAAACAAATATATGAAATATGCACGCGTTAAATAAGCTTAATCATCTAATTATGAAATAATTAAGAGATTATTAAAGAGTGGATATAAGATTAAAATCATTAAAATATTATTGAATAAAATAAATATATCCGAAATAATTTTAAAGACTCAAGTAAATCAAATAGGATTTATTGGAATTTTTCCGGGAATTTTTGGAGTTTAAATAAAGGAATTAAGTTGGATAAAGAAGTAAATTAAAAGAATTACTAAAACATTGGGGACTTAAGTGAAGGAATTAAAAATCAAAGGGAAGAAATGTGGTTTAGGAAGAAAAGAAGGAATTGGCCATGGATGTGTCGACTGAGGAAGATGACGTGTAGGAAGGGATGCATATACAAGTGTGTATGTATATGCATGTGTGTGTTGTCAAGATTCAATGCTAGGTGTCGTGAATGGTTTATGTGTTGTAAATTTCGAAGGAGATGTGTCAAGTTCTAAAGGATTGTGGCTGTCAATAACAAAAATATGTATATACTGTATAACTTACGTTATATTGAACAAATCATTTTGACTGGAACTTGCGTGAGTACTTTGTAATCAAATTGTGAGAGGGAGATAAATCAACTCAGAGATTGAGTGAGAGACAGATAGAGTCTTTGATTGAGAGGAATCAAAAATTACAGAAGAATCAAACCCATAATACACAAAGAAGACGATGAATAGTGGATTTGAGAAAACTCAACCTTCGCAAAACTCGATTGATTTATCAAATCAATACCAACCGAGGTAATCCTTATGTCAAAACTCATGTATTTGCTTGTATTTGATCATAGGACATTGTAGAATTTAATTTGAACTGATTTTGTTAAGAATCGAGCTTGGAATCGAAATTTGCAAACAATCCATAAAAATTTTGAAGTTTTGTAAGTTTTGCCCGTAACCGGTTCCCAGTCTCTTAGCCGAAACCAGTTCCCATGTTTTCCCGAAACCGGTTACCAAAAGTTCTGCTCGAAACCGATTCCCAGTGTGCCGCAACCGATTACCAACCCGTGATTCTGAAACAGGTTTCCTTGTAATCCCGCAACCGGTTACCAGCTCTTTTACCCGAAACCGGTTCCTCTAATGGCCGAAACCGGTTCTATGTCTTATTCCCAAAATTGGTTCCCATGTGGTCCGAAACCGGTTTCCGGTGTTTCTGTTGGAATTATTTAATTAAGAAAAATTATAAAATAATAATAATTAAACAGCAAACTTCTAATAAAATAAATAAAGTAAAATGATAAGCATGCTTTAGAGTTTATTCATGACTCTAAGAAATATTGTGACGTTAGTATTGTTATTCGAGGTACGTCGACATCTACTGCTCCAGAAAACGGGAAAAACATTGCATAGGCCGCATCTTGTATCAGGTGAATACTTTGGGAACTTTATAAATAAGAAAATGAGTATATCTAGATATGTATATATTTGGTAAAATGGAAATCATTAGAAGATATTGGAGTTGAAATGATTTTACTAGTATCATATTATAGCAATGCTTTAAAAAGACAAGTGTTGGTACCAAATGATTTTAAGGAATAGATAGTATATTAATAAAGTGATTTGGAAAAGAATTAAAGAGAAAAGGGTTTTAAGATATGTACATTGAAAAGGTATTTTAGAAGATCAGTATTGTATCATACTCTTATAGCCTCGAAACCCACCTAGGGGTTGATGTCGAGGAGTTTATGGCCTAAAAGGCATTGATGATCAATATATATATATATATATATATTCGCACCTGGAGGTTAGGGTGCTATCTACCTTACCGCTGGGAGGTGTAGCAGCCCCCAAACTCGTTACCTATGTACTTATCGGGAATGATTCATTGGGTAAAACGTGGGTCAACGGAATTGAATGACACTTGGCTATATTAGTAGTAAGATGTAATAGAGATGAGATAAAGATATTTTGTCAAGATCCCTACTGGATCTTGACACTATAATGGAAATGTTTGATGGATCAATATTATATCCGATGAAAATCTTATTGAGAAGAGATAGTTGTAAATGGAATTTTGAGAAGCATAACTT